>JAQZBX010025182.1:0-29700 GCA_029593785.1 Cabassous unicinctus | reverse complement strand
CCAGCTTACCGTGCCACGTGGGCTGTCAGCTTGCTGTGTTGTGCGGGCCATCTTACCTTCACCAGGAGGCCCCAGGAATCGAAACTGGGGCCTCCCATATGGTAAACGGGAGCCCAACCAATTGAGCTACAGCCGCTTCCCAGTACCATGCTGTTTTGACCACTGTAGCTTTGTAATATGTTTCAAGATCAGGCAGTGAAATTCCTCCCACGTCGCTCTTCTTTTTTAGAATGCTTTTGGCTATTCGGGTCACTTACCCTTCCAGATGAATGTGGCAATTGCCTTCTCTAATTCTGTAAAATAAGCTGTTGGGATTTTGATTGGCATTGCATTGAATCTATAAATCAGTTTGGGTAAGATTGACATCTTCATGATATTTATTCTTTCAATCCATGAACATGGAATGTCTTTCCATTTGTTTAGGTCTTTTTAAATTTCTTTTAGCATTGTTTTGTAGTTTTCTGCATATAGGTCCTGTACTTCTTTCATTAAATTAACTCCTAGGTATTTGAGTCTTTTTGTTGCTATTGAAAATGGAATTTTCCCCCTGATTTCCTCCTCAGGTTGTTCAGTACTAGTGTACAAAAACATTACTAATTTTTGCATGTTGATCTTGTATCCTGACACTTTGCTGAACTCATTTATTAGCTCAAGGAGCTTTGTTGTGGATACTTCAGGATTTTCTAAGTACAGAATCATGTCATCCGCAAACAGTGAGAGTTTTACTTCCTCTTTTCCTATTTGGATGCCTTTCATTTTTTTTCTTCTCTAATTGCCCTAGCTAGAACTTCTAGTAGAATACTGAATGACATTGGTGACAGTGGGCATCCTTGTCTTGTTCTCAATCTTAGAGGGAAAGCTTTCAACCCTTCCCCATTGTGTATGATGTTGGCTGTGGGTTTTTCATATATGCCTTTTCTCATATTGAGGAATTTTCCTTCTGTTCTTGTCTTTTGAAGTGTTTTAATCAAAAAAGGATGCTGAATTTTGTCAAATGCCTTTTCTGCGATCATGTGATTTTTTTCCTTCAATTTGTTAATATGGTGTATTACATTGATTGATTTTCTTATGTTTGAACCAGCCTTGCATACCAGGAACAAATCCCACTTGGCCGTGATGTGTAAGTCTTTTGATATGCTGTTGGATTCAATTTGCAAGTATTTTGCTGAGAATTTTTGCATCTATGTTCACTAGAGAGATTGGTCTGTAATTTTCTTTTCTTGTAGAATCTTTATCTGCCTTTGGTATTAGTGTGATGTTGGCGTCATAAAATGTGTTTGGTAATTTTCCCTCCTCTTCAATTTTTTGGAAGAGTTTAAACAGAATTGGTATTAATTCTTTTTGAAATGCTTGGTAGAATTCACCTGCGAAGCCATCTGGTCCTGGACTTTTCTTTGTTGGGAGATTTTTGATGATGGATTCAATCTCTTCAAATGTGATTGGTTTGTTAAGTTCTTGTATTTCTTGTAGCGTCAGTGTAGGTTGGTTGTGCATTTCTAGAAATTTGGCCATTTCATCTAGGTTGTCTAGTTTGTTGGCATATGGTTTCTCATAATATCCTCTTATGATTCTTTTTATTTCTGTGGGGTCATTTGTAACTTCCCCCCTTTCATTTCTGATTGTATTTACTTGCATCTTCTCTATTTTTTCCTTTGCTGGTATAGCTAGAGGTTTGTCAACTTTATTGATCTTCTCAAGAACCAGCTTTTGATTTTGTTGATTTTCTCTACTGTTTTTCTGTTCTCATTTTCATTTATTTCTGCTCTAATCTTTATTATTTCTTTCCTTCTGCTTGCTTTGGGATTGGTTTGCTGTTCTTTTTCTAGTTTCTCTAGTCATTCAGTTAAATTTTTGAGTTTAGCTCTTTCTTGTTTTTTAATATAGGCATTTAGGGCTATAAATTTCCCTCTCAAGACTGCTTTCGCTGTATCCTATAAGTTTTGATATATTGTATTCTCATTTTCATTTGTCTCAATATATTTACTGATTTCACTTGCAATTTCTTCTTTAACCCACCGATTATTTAGGAGTGTGTTGTTCAGTCGCCACACATTTGCGAATTTACTTTTTTCCTGTCTATTATTGCTTTCTAGTTTCATTCCATTATGATCTGAGAAGGTGCTTTGTATAATTTCAATCTTTTTATATTTATTGAGAGCTGCATTGTGGCCTAACATGTGGTATCCTGGAGAAAGATCCATGAGCATTTGAGAAGAATGTATAGCCCGCTGTATTTGGATGCAGTGTTCTGTATAGGTCTGTAAGGTCTAACTGGTTTAACACATTGTTCAAGTTCTCTGTTTCCTTGTTGATCTTCTGTCTAGTTGTTCTATCTAATGATGTGAGTGGGGTCCTGGAGTCTCCGACGATTATTGTAGAAATGTCTATTTCTCCCTTCAGTTTTGCCACAGTTTGTCTCATATATTTTGGGACACCCTGGTTAGGTGCATAGATACTTATGACTGTTATATCTTCCTTGTGGATCATCCCTTTTATTAATATATAATGGCCTTCTGTATCTCTTAAAACTTTTTTACATTTAAAGTCTGTTTTGTCTGATATTAGTATAGCTACTACCTGCTCTTTCCTGGTTACTATTCACATGGAGCATCTTTTCCCCAAACTTTCACTTTCAGCCAGTTTGTATCCCCGGGTCTAAGGTGAGTTGCTTGTAAGCAGCATATGGATGGCTGGTGTTTTTTTATCCATTCTATCAGCCTGTATCTTTTGATTGGGGCATTTAATCCATTCACATTCAATGATACTGTAAAGGCACTATTTACTTCCTCCATTTTATTCTTTGGTTTTCATATGTCATCTTGTTTTTGTCTGTCTTTTTACTCTTTTGGTTATCCTTTCTGCTATTTTTCTTCTATACTCTTCTACAAGCCTCTCTCTCCTATCTTTTTCTTTCAGGTTCTAAGTCTTCCTTTAATATTTTCTGCAAAGGTGGATTCTTTTTTGCAAACTCTCTTAGTTTCTGGTTGTTTGTGAATATTTTATACTCACCTTCATATCTGAAGGACAATTTTGCTGGATAAAGAATTCTTGGCTGGCAGTTCTTCTTTTTCAGTTTCCTGATTGTATCATACCACTGTCTTCTCGCTTCCATGGTTTCTGAAGAGAAATCTGCACTAAGTCTTACTGGACATCCCTTGTACGTGATCGTTTGCTTCTCTCTTGCTGCTTTGAGAATTTTTTCTTTATCTTTGACATTTGACATTCTGAGTAGTATGTGTTTTGGTGTAGGTCTATTTGGATTTATTCTGATTGGGGTACGGTGTGCTTTTTGGACATGTAAGTTCATTTCTTTCGTGAGAGTTGGAAAATTTTCAGCTATTATTTCCTCAAATACTCTTTCTGCCCCTTTTCCCTTCTCTTCCCCTTCTGGAACTCCCATGACACGTATGTTGTTGTGTTTTGTGTTGTCATTCAATTCTCTGAGCCCCTGCTCAATTTTTTCCATTCTTTTCTCTCTCTCTTCTTTTCTCTCTTCAATTTTATCTGTTCTGTCTTCAGTATCACTTATTCTTTCTTCTATCATTTTGAGTCTGCTGTTGTATGCCTCAGATGTGTTTTTGATCTCACCTATTGTGTCTTTCATTCCCATGAGCTCTGTTACTTTTCTGTTCAGGATTTCAAATTCTTCTTTGCGTTCACTCAATGTCTTCTTGATGTCATTTATCTCTTTAACTATATTGTCTTTCAATTCATTAATTTGATTTTGGAAATTTGTGCTTGTCTCGCTGATTAGTTCTCTCAAATTCTGCATCTCTTCTGGGACTTTGATGTATTCCATTTCTTGGGCCATGTCTTCTATTTTCTTAATATGACTTGTAATTTTTTGCTGGTGTTTAGGCATCTGATTAGAATGTAGTTTACTCAGATGCTCAATCTCTTTCTCTTTTGTAGGAATTTAGTGGCAGGAGGCTGTGAGTTACTACAGCTCTTTGCTTTTTGGCTTTATCTGGATTGTTAGGATTGTTGGCTGGTTGCTCAAAACTGGGCACTGGACCCAGTAATTGGTTGTAGAGACGCTTCCTAGGGTCTTGGGCAGGGAGGCTATAGAAGCCAGAAAAAGCCTCTCCCACTTATTTTTAATTTTATTTTGTGCACTTCCTTGGTCTACCAGGAGATGGTGCTCTTTGGCAGCTCTCAATTCAATGCCTGGTCAGAGTGTATTTGTTGCAACACAGACCAGATCAATGTGATAGAGCTTCCTGTCTGGAGGCTAGGAGCCTTGTAATTCAAAGTTTCTCTGAGACAGTTCTCCAGCCTTCTCTGGCAGCCCCCTCCCTTTTCTGGGCTAGGAAATATTTCCACTCTCCTCTGAGTCCTCAACAATCAGTCCCTGTTAGTAGAGAAGGAGATTGGGAGGGTTGTTTATCTTTAGCCCCTTGCAGGCTCCAAGACATACAATGGTGCAGCCCCGCCTGGCCTGGAAGGGCTCTTGGGACATAGCAGACCAAATTTGTGAGTCAAAAGCTGAGTCAGCCTCAGGCTGTGTCCCTCTCTTCCCTTTCCTGTGGAGTCCTCAACAATTAGTCCAGTCTAGAAGAGAGGGAGATTGTGAGGGTTGGATTTCTCCAGTCCTTTGCTGGCTCCCAGGGCAAACCACTGTGTGGTCTCACCTGGCCTGGAAGGGCTCGTGGGGCACAGTAGACCAAATTTGTGGGTCAGAAGCAGAGTCAGTCTTAGGCTGTGTCCCTCTCTCTCCCCTTTCCTGGGGTGGTAGATCCCTGGAGCCCCCTTTGTCTGTAGTTGAAGGCCCAGAGGCCCAAGAATTCAAAAGAGTCTTTAGTGTGGGGGAGGGTGCCGGCGGCAGCAGCCGCCGCTGGTTCCAACTCACAGTTCTGGCATCGCGATTTCCCTCTTTTGTCCCTCTCTTCTCTAGGTGGTGTGCAGCCTTCACCTGCTCTCCTAAACCGTAGAAGATCTTTTTTGGGGCTGTTTCAGCCTGTCCTCTAGCTATTTTTCTGGAGAAGAGATTCCTGTGTCTTACTAGTCCACCATCTTCCCGGAAGTGATCTTATTTCACCCATTTTGACCTTTGGGTTTTATCTGTCATATTTTATTTTCACCACTCTTTTGAGAATTTTAGTTTAGTTACTTTTCTTGGTAAAATCTTCATTTCTAGACTCTCTTCAAGACCTCTCTTTCCTGTCTTTTCTTTTCAGGCTATAGCACACCCTTTAGTATTTCCTGCAAAGCTGGTCTCTTGGTTACAAACTCAGTTTCTGTTTATCTGTGAATATTCTAAACTCACCCTCATTTTTGAAAGACAGTCTTGCTGGATATAAGATTCCTGGCTGGAAGTTTTTCTCTTGCAATATCTCAAGTATATCATACCACTGTCTTCTTGCTTCCATGGTTTCTGATGAGAAATTGGGACTTAATCTTATTGGGTATCCCTTATATGTTATGCATTGCTTTTCTCTTGCTGCTCTCAGAATTCTCTCTTTGTCTTTGGCATTTGACATTCTGATTAGTATGTGTCTCAGTGTTGGTCTATTCAGATTTATTCAGATGGGAGTATGTGGTGCTTCTTGGACATGGATATCTATGTCCTTCAATAGGGTTGAGACATTTTCTACCATTATTTCTTCAAATATTCCTTCTGCCCCTTTTCCCTTCTCTTCGTCTTCTGGGACACCCATGATGTGTATGTTTGCATGTCTCTTGCTGTCATCTATTTCCCTGAGACCTTGTTCAATTCTTTCTATTCTTTTCTTTATCTGTTCTTTTGTGTGTTCGCTTTGGGAGGCCATTTCTTCAAATTTACAAATTCTTTCTTCTGCCTCCTCAAATCCACTATTATATGATTCCAGTGTACTTTTAATTTCATTTATTACACCTTGCATTCCCATAAGATCTGCTATTTTTCTACGTATGCTTTCAAATTCTTCTTTGTGCTCATCCAATATCTTCTTAATATCCTTAATCTCTTTAGCCATCTCATTGAATTTATTAAGATTTGTTTGAACATCTATGATTAGTTGTCTCAACTCCTTTATGTCATCTGGAGGCTTATCTTTTTCTTTTAACTGGGCAATATCTTCCTGTTTCTTGATGTGGATTGTAATATTTTTTTGGTGTATTGGCATCTAGTTTACTAGATGTATTTATTCTGGGTGCAGTTTCTCTCTTTAGCTTAGGGCTTTCTTGCCCTTTCCCCCTTGCTGGTTGTGTAGTAGCAGCTAAGGATGTAGTTGGTGCTGTAAGCTGTGGAGACTCAAGCTGCCTGCATTGCCCAAGGGGACAGATGAAGCTTCTCCCAACTTTCTCCTTTTCCAGGGGTAAGGACAGAACCATAGCTATGTGTAATAATCCAAGTCATGTAGGCCTAGACTCTAGTTGCCCAGAAAGACTGATGAAGCTTCATGCCCCTTTCTCCCATGCCTGGGGTGGGGATGGAGCTGCAGGTGTGGGCAGCAGCCTATGCCATGTGGGTCCAAAATGACTGCAGTTGCCCCAGTAGACTTCCAACTATTCAGTCTGTGCCAGCTGAATGTACCTACAGTTACCTGGAGAGGCTGGTGCAGGGCCTGCCAGCCTCTTCCCTGCTAGAGGCGGGGCTGAACCCCAGCCTAGGGCTGCAGTCCAATCTACGTGAAAGAAGCTGGTCCCTACCATCACTGTGATTTTCAATCAGCCCGGCTTCCCCTCATGCTGGGGGCGGAGTCAAAATGGTGGCATCCAGCCTCTTTCCAACTTGGACAGGTTCAAACTTTAGCTGTTCTTAGTGTTTTACTTTAGCCAGCCAAATTTACCTATCTGTAGCTGAAGTTGGTGGCCAACCATCTCTCCCTCCCCTGTTTTTGGGAAATGGAGCTTCCATCTCCAGCCACAGAATAGCTCCTGAGGCAGCTTGTGCCGCCAGAATAGAATGATCACCGGCCTCCGTGGTGTGGCCTATATTTTCCCGGAGAGGCTGGTGCAGGTCCCTCCAGGTTCCTCCCTGCTGGAGGTGGGGCTGGGGCTTAGGCTAAAGCTGCAATCCAATCTGGATGGAAGGAAGCTGGTCCCTACCACCACTGTGATTTTCAGTCTGCCCTACTTCCCCTCATGCCATGGCTACTGGCATGCCATGGCTACCTCATGCAGAGGCTACTGGCCTCTTTCTGACTTGGACATGTTCAAACGTCAGCTGTTTTTAGGGTTATACTTTAGCCAGCTGAGTTTATTAATCAGTAGCTGAAGTTGGTGCCCAACTGACTCTTCCTTCCCATTTTTGGGAAGTGGAGCTTCCAATTCCAGCAGCAGAATAGCTCCAAGGTGGCTTGTGCTGCTAGTGGAGAATGGGCACCGGCCTCCAGGATGTGGGGTGCTCTACTCACGAATCTTCTCTGCAGATGGACAGTCTCCTCCTTCCATTCTTTCAAGGATGTTGCAGGACGTTATTCTGGTCTCCAGGAGCCCCCAAACAGGTGCTTTAGGTAGCTCTGGGTGATTACTAATTGCCCTGTAGCATGAGCTGACTCTAGGAGCGCCTTACTCTGCCGCCATCTTGCTGGTTGTCCTTAGTTCATTTTTTATCAGAATAGTTCCTGTCTTTGATAGGTGTCATTGAGGCTACTAAAATAAGGAATCAATAGACAGATCTGGAACCTGGCAAGAAGTCCACGTGGAT
The DNA here is from genome assembly GCA_029593785.1 of Cabassous unicinctus. Classification (NCBI taxonomy): domain Eukaryota; kingdom Metazoa; phylum Chordata; class Mammalia; order Cingulata; family Chlamyphoridae; genus Cabassous; species Cabassous unicinctus. The sequence goes on along the minus strand of JAQZBX010025182.1, from coordinate 22,070 downwards.
ATCAATACCCCCAAGATGGCTTCTGGAAGACTCTCACAGATTCTCCCATTCGGAACAAGATTTCCTCCAGAAGCCAGGAGAAGCCCTGGATAATCTCCAGGGACCTTATCATTGGGCCATCCTGGGGGATTGATGGGTGGGGTAATCAATCAAAACAGCAAACAGCTAGGATGCCTCCCGTGCCACTAGCAAAGGAGCAGAATAATTAATGGTTTAAAAAGCAAGTGCAGGAAGCGGGTGTGGCTCAGTGGATAGAGCCCCCGTTTACCATATGAGAGGCCCCGGGTTCGCTTCCCGGAGCCTCCTTGTGAGGGCAGGCCGGCTCACGTGGCACCGTGGGCTGATGCGGCAAGACCTCACAGCAAGGTGGAGATAAGCAGACACAGAGAAGACATGCAGCGAATGGACACAGCAGCACAAGCAGCAAGGGGGGGGCGATAAATAAAATAAAATAAATAAATCTTTAAAAAAATAAATAAAAAGCAAGTGCAAAGGCCTTTTGCTCTCTCTCTCTCTCTTGCCTTTGGACCCCTGTTCCTGCCTTCTGCGCCCTGCTTTCGCCATGTCCCCCCCGCATGGATCAACATACAAGTAAAACCTGGGCATTTATAATCGATAATGGACAATTGTAGTCTGTAAATCAGCCCTCTTTATCACTCTTCAGCCCCTTCCTTTCTACCTGGGACCTATGATCTGTTATTTTCTCCCATTTCTCTTCTCTCCCTACCTTAATAAATTATTGGTCTAATCAACGTGGCGTGCCCTTGAAATTCACTTCCTGTAATTTAGCCAAGGACCTAGACAAAATCCGGTTACAGCATGACCACCAACTCAAACTCCCAAGCTGGAGTCACAGGAGAATTCCAGAAGCTACCATCTCCTTCAATTCTCACATCAAATCAGTCACCAATTCTTGATGATTCTACCTATGAATATACTTAGAATCCATCTCTGACATGGACTGTTTGTGTGAGTGTGTGTGTGTGTGTGTGTATTTTTAACCATTTTAATCAGTGCCTACTGGTCATCCTGCCTTAGCTTCCAATTTAACCTCCATATTGCAGCCACTGATCTTTCTAAAATATAAATCTGACCATGTCTGTTCTGCTTAAAGCTCTTTGTCATTGTTTGTTGCAAGGGTAGGATTCTTAACATGAAATCCATAAATTAGATGGGCATCAGAGGAAACGTAAATAGTATGCAGAAATTTTCCTGGTGAGATGGTCTATAATTTTAATCAGAACTTTAGGAGAATACATATCCACAAAAAGGCTAAGACCTACAGTTCAATCTCAAGCTATTTAGATAGGAGGAAGGGAGTTTTTATAACCTGGTCACTGCTTGCCTGGCTAGTCATATCATTTGTGTCTCCCTTTTTGCTATCCCTCCCCAATTAATACTCTAATAATATAGAACTGCTTCTGATTCCTAAAACACACTATTATATTTTATGCATCTATATGCTTTTTTTTCTCCCCCCAGGAGGTACTGGAAATTGAACCCAGGACCTCATACATGGGAAGCAGGCACTCAACCACTGAGCCAAATCCGCTCCCCAGTGAGAGGAGGTTTTTTCTTTTGTTTCTAGGAGGTACCAGGGATCGAACCCAGAACCTCGCACATGGGAAGCAGGTGTTCAACCACTTGAGCTACATAAACTCCCTTCTATATGCTTTTGAATATGCTGTTCACTCTGCTTGCAATGCCTTTCCTCTATCCCTCTGCTATGCTTGTGAAAATTGTCAAAATCCAGCTCAAGCAACATTTCCAGAGATCCTTTTCTGATTCCCTCCACATCTGAGCTAACCACTCCCACTTTGTGCCACCTCTGTTTGTTTTACAAATTTTTGATTTTGGCTATATCTTTTCTCATAAAAAACGAATATTTTAAGAAAATTTTTTGACGTATAATACACCTATAGAAGTGTGCAAATGATAAACATACAGTTCAATGATTTTTACAAAGTGAACATACCTGTATAACTAACACTCAGCTCAAGAAATAGAATATTAGCAGGACCTCAACAGCCTCTCTTGTGTTCCCTCCCAGTCATTGCCGAATTCCAAGGTGACCAGTATTCTGATTTCTCTGACCATAAAGTGGTTTATCCGTTTAAAAAAAAAATCTAATTTAATTCATTAACGTTGCAAAAATGTAATGTGCAACAAACCAGGACACAAATTAATGTATTCCCAACAGGTCAAAGGGAAATAAAATACATCTCCTTAGTAAATCAAGATCAACCCTAGTATTTCTTACAGGGACTACATCATCATCTTGCACACACAGACATCAGAACTGAATTTCTCACACTGTAAATGACCGTTCTAGACTAGGCAACCTCATTTGAATAGCAGTAAAAATGATCGCAGTACATTAATTTTGTTAAATGACAGCATGTGAACTTGTAACAAAAACATTTTTGAAATACATATCAAAGTGTGATAGTGTCCTACAAACTCTGAATTGTGTTCTATGTGAATGGTACCCTAAGGGTTGTGCAGTCAAGGGCCCTAAATACCACCAATATTTACTAGCTAGGTTTATGTAAATATACAATTAAGCAATGGTTTAAGGGATATAACTTCAGAAAGTCTGTAAATAAAAAGTACAGTGGGGTAGCTGATAATATTCAATGTTATTTTCCAAGTTCTTCCTTAGCCAAAATGAATGCGAAAATGCATAAAAACCTCAAAATGCAAATGTTTTAACCTCCTTTAGAATGTCTTAAATCAACTATCTGAAGTAAACAGCTTAATATCATTCTTTATTAAATTTGAAAGCACTAAACTCTTGATTATATTATCTGGTGCTTGATTTGTTAAGTGTTTTATATGGACTTCCCATAGCAATACTGTTCACCACACTACTCTTATTTTCATTACCATTTAGAATGTAGTAGAAAAGTTACATTCCTGGCCCTGGTCACTGATCTGATTGTAATTCATACAGAATCTGGAGAAGGGGAAGGGAGGTGAAGGGCTCCCCAGGTAATTCTTCTCAACTGGTTTGGAACACTGGATAACCCTGCCTCCCCCACTTCCCTCACCAGTTGGCCTTCCTTCCCATGCAAGTCTTTCAACTGACAGGAAACTGGTTTGCCCATTTTTTAATGTATCATACTCGTTTGTGCCTATTATCTTTGATTCAACATTATTGTATTAGAGTCATCCAGTAGTTTGTTCATTTTCATGGATGTATAGAGTACTATTGCATGAATATAACATTTGTTTACCCTATTACTGATAGACTTGTGTTATTTTTTTGGCTACTAAGAACAATGCTTCTATGAACTTCTTGTACATATCTTTTAGCGACCATATGTATATATGCATTTCTATTGGGAATATACTCAAAAGTGGAATTTATGGATCATATGGTATGTAAATACTCAGGTTTAGTTGATACTGGCAAATAGTTTTCTAAAGTGGCTGGGCCAATTTATATTCCATCAGTAGTGTCCGAGAGTTCTAGTTGCTCCTCACTCTTGCCATTACTTGTTTCAGTTTTTAAATTTTAGCCCCTTTGGTCCCTGCACAGTGGTACCTCGCTGGGGTATATTACATTGAATTTTGTTTTTTTATATATCTGTCCAGCTTAACACTGATTTCCTTGAAAGCAGAGGACTATGTCTTATTCAACATTGTGTATCAGCATATACAGTGCCTAGCACATACCAGGTACTACGTAAGTTATCTGTTGAATGAACAGACTGCTGGAGATGTAATAAGGGGCTGGGAGGTCTTCCCAATGCTTCTCAAACCTTTAGGTAAGCAACCATCTCCCTCGCCTAAGTTTAAGGTGAGTCCTAATCATCAGACATGTTTGGGTGTCCACGCACAGCCTGTATTCTTCTTCTGATGCTTTCCCAAGGACTCGCCATATGAGTACTTCATAGCATTGACCAACAATGTAAACACCAGAGTTGTGACAATCCTTTCCCTTGATCCGGGAGGAAATCCCGTTCCAAATGGGGAATTCTCATGAGGTTCTTCTAGCAGACATCTTGTGGGGTCTTTCCCACGGATACATCTGGTTTTCTGTCAGGTTCCAGATTCATCTTTTTATTCCCTAAACTAGCCTGCCTCACTAGCTCCAAGGAACACCAAGGAATATGATTTTGCTGTACTACAGGGCTGCCAGAGGCATTTTGGTTTAGGTAAGGAAGGCCTAGAGAAAAGGTTGCTGGTTCCTTCCCTCACAGTCTTCTGGAAGTGAAAGTCTGAGTGGAATGTGGCTAGCCTGTCCCATATTCTCTTCTGTTTTCTTTTCTGGTATCTGTAAGAGGAAAATACAAAACAAAAAGTAGTGGCATAAAAAAATGAGTATATTACTGTCACCTTTGATTAATTTAAAAATTTCTTCTTCCCGTCAGTTTTTTCCTTCCTCCAATAGTTTCAAATGAAGTATTCTTCAAAAAAAAAAAAAATTCCTCTAACCCTGTAGTTCTCAAAATGTGATCTCCAAACCACCAGCAGCAGCATCACTAGAGGACTTGTTAGAAATGCAAATCAGCCCCGCCCCAGATCAACTCAATCAGAAACTCTGAAGGTGGAGCCCAGAAATCTGTGCCTTACAGGGGATTCTTGCTCAAGTTTTGTTCTAACTGACCCTCTGTTCTTTTTTTCTTTTTTAGCCATCAGCTTTTCAAGTATAGTATTCATTAGTAGGCCCTACAAATTTGCTGAGTCACCCTTAATTTCCTTTTCCCTAACCTTCCATTCACCACTATGCTTAGATTCTTTCCTCAGCATATTTCTGCCAACATTTTCTCTCCCATCTTGGAATCAGTTTGTTCCTTCCTGAATCAGCAACTAGAGCTTGCGGTCCTCTTCCACCTAACTGGAGAGTGTCAATATGCCCATCCTTGCAGCACTTCCTGGGAAGAAAGATAACAGGATACAATGAAAAGAAGAATTGTTTTCACATTTTTTTTTTTTTTTATTTTATTTTTTTTATTTTTTTTATTTTGTTTTCACATTTTTGATACTTATTTTTGTGAAAATGAGTAGTATGTACACTATACTTTTATGGAGTAGAGATCCAGAAACTTGAGTGTGTAAAAGCAAAGTCTGAGTTTTTTTTAAAGAGGTACCTGGGATTGAACACAGAACCTCGTACATGGGAGACAGGCGCTCAATCACCTGAGCTTCACCTGCTCCCCCAAAGTTTGAGTTTTAAAATGTAAATTCCTAAGTCTCAGATTCTGGGCTGCAGATTCACTGTTTGGGGTGGGGTCCTGGACTCTGCATTTATAAGTACCTCAGGTGAATTTGAAGTTGGTAATCTTTGCTCACTTTGAGAAACACTGCATAAATGGATGAGAATTGGTGGTGGCAGCGGAAGGGCTTATATACTTCTGCCCCTGAAAATTCTACATCCATCAGAAATCTCTATAAGAAAAAAATATATATGAGCAACATCTTTCCATAACATTTTCAGTGTCTTTAATTTACCGATTTTGTGCTTAGAAACGTTTAAATCAAGTTCTTAGAACTTCAAGATAAGAAAGTAATTGACACCTAAAGGATAAACCATTAAAGTAGGAGGAAGGTGCAAAAGTTATTCTTGAAATATTCTTGAAAGTTATTCAAGATATATTACATACCCTGGCCAGTTATAGAAACAATCCTGAATAAGTGAATCACCGTTACACTTATATTCTCCTAGTATCTAACTTTAATTAGGATACAAACATTCCCCTTCCCCCGGCCCGCCAAAATGGTTCCCTTGTCTGTCTGCTCATTGTGTCTGCTGTCTTTAGGAGGCGCCAGAACTGAACCTGGGACCTCCCATGTGGGAGGCAGGTGCCCAACTGTTGGAGCCACATCTGCTCCCAGGATACATACATTTTTAGCCCCTTTAAAATTTGTAGAGCAGTTGTCAGCTTAAAGATTATTTTCCCCAGAAGATTATTGTTCACAATAGGTAGTGTGTATTAGTGGGAGAAATGTTATATACAATATATATTGCCTAAAAAGACCATGACTATGTATCAGTTGCCAAGATGCAAAATGATTTATCTGTTTATAGTTCAGTTTTATGTTTTTTTCACACTTTATTTCTAAGGCACATTTTTACCAATGTCATCTCAATATTTTTACATGTAAAGTGCTAGAACAAGTGGCTATGTTTTTGGTCTCATAAAATAGAACAAGGGTTTCTCAGCCTCAGCACTACTGACATTTTGGCTTGGATAATTTTGTATTGTCCTCTGCATTGTAAGATGTTTAGGAACATCCTTGGCCTCTACCCACTGCATGCCAGTAGCATTCTCTCCCCGATTATGAACTTAAAAATGTCCTTATTGATAGTTTGACTTGCTATGGGATTCTATTTTGAAAATAAAATTCTATATTGAAAATGAAATTCCTTAAAAAAAAAAGATGTCTCCAGATGTAGCCATTTGGTATTGTTTATGAATTCCAGAAATAGATGTTGGATTATGTTTGTAAACTGGTCTGTACCTGGGTGTGTTTAAATTATGATTACGGCTTTGATTGGGCCATGTCAGTAGGATGTTGAGTCACTGCCCCCTTGGTAGGTGGGGACTCACAGAGAAAACTACATGGCAGGGAAGAGAGTTGGGAGTTTAATGCTGGAGCCCCATGAAGTAAGCACACAGAGGAGCAGAGTGGTTGAGCCTGGAGAGAAACAAGCCTCAGGAAGAGAGGAACACAGGAAGCCTGAACTCTTGGCGGACGTTAGCAACCATTTTGCTCCAACACGTGGCAACAGTTTAGTGATAGAAGTAACTTATGCTTTATGGCCTGGTTACTGTATGGTTCTACCCCAAATAAATGCCCTTTATAAAAGCCAACAGATTTCTGGTATTTTGCATCAGCACCCGTTTGGCTGACTAATACACCAGACATGGCTAAACGTCCCTTTGTCAGGAGGGGAGAAGGAGTGCAAAATTGGCCCTGGTTGAGAACCACCGAAACAGAAACAAGAAGATAAGAGAATATACCATTCACATAATTATACTGGTGATGTTAATGCCTGTGGTCAAAGTAGTTTCCATTTTAGGTTGAATGTAGTGCATAGCTTTTAAGAGTATTCAATAAGAGATAACAGTATTTTGTGAAATATGAAACTACTCTGAAAATATTGTACCTCTACATAATATGAACTGTATTTCTAAAGTTTAATATTACAATTAAGCAAAGAAGGGCATAATAAAATGTACATGGCAAAGAATGTTACTTCAGCTGATGGACACAAGGTAAGAGAACAGAGAAGCAGATTAGTCCAATAATAATAGCAAAACCAGTAATATGTTAATACACAAGCAATATTTATTGACAAATTATTTGTGCCAGGAAAGCCATTGCTTTTGAGGATACAGAGATGAAAAAACATATAAACAACTTTCTTTAGAAAAGCTCATAATCTAGTGGTGGCTCATGGACCCAGAGACAAATAATTACTACAAAGATTAAATTACCATAAAAGAGACAGTATTGGAAAAATGAAAGGTCTACTGCTGACTTGTAGTAAAATGATTGAAAAACAAATTAAATTTAAAGGGCTTTCAGAGCTTTAGCTGTGGGAGCAGTGTAGTTCACACCTAGGCTACGTTTCTGTCAACCTTAAGCAGAAATGCGGTTAACGTCATTCAGATTAAAGTTCTCTTTTGCTACAAATAAAGTCAGCAGTAGCTTTTTGGGTGATTCAAATTAAAGCAACTGAACTATTTTGCCAAAATGATTGGGATAAGTAGTTCAAATATTCACTTCCTTAACTGTAGAGGTTTCAGAGTACTGTAGTCTAATGAATTAAGTAAATATCAGCTTGAGAGATTTGTAATATTATAAAATATATTAGTATTGAGCATAACTTTAATGCCAAGGTTTTAAAGAAAGTGGTCTCATTTATGATCATATTCTGGTATACCTGTTTTTTTTGGAAAACTCTTTTACAGTTTCTTCAGATACAATGACCCTAAGCTATTCACATGGCTATGGATTAGAAAAAACAGGGGTGGGGGGAAGGGAGGGGCGGAGGAATGATAGTGAAGTATTAAAAATTCACATAAACAGTTATCTCCTGTCAGGTAGGAAATAGAGAAACTCGGTTTGTTGACATCATGGCATTGTGCTGGGCAGGAAGTCAGCCTAAAGACACTTTTTAAAAAAAATTATTTTTAAAGATTTATTTCTCCCTACCCCTCATTGTTTTTGCATTCATTGTCTGCTCTCTGTGTGTTCTTCTGTGTCTGCTTGTCTTCTCTTTAGGCAGCATCGGGAACCTATCCTGGAACCTTCCAGAGTGGGAGAGAGGTGCTCAATCTCTTGCGCCACCTCAGCTCCCTGGTCTGCTGCATCTCTTATTGTCTCTCCTCTGTGTCTCTTTGTTGCATCATCTTGCTACGCCAGCTCTCTGCATTGGCCAGCTCTCCTGCGTGGGCCAGCTCGCCGCTCAGGCCAGCTCGCCATGCGGCTAGCTTGCCTGTCACCAGGAGGCCCCAGGAATCGAACCCTGGACCTCCTATGTGGTAGATGGGAGCCCAATTGCTTGAACCACATCTGTTTCCCAAAGACACTTCTTTGCTTTGAATTTGTTTTTTCTGGGCTTGTTAACCAGAATGCATAAACTGCAAGAATGTAGAATACCAAGAAAATGGGTTTCGGATGAGATATTATAGGAAATGAGAACATGACAGCTATGTATGTTTACCAAATATTTTTGATTCTTACTAGGCATCAGGTAGGATAGTATCTCTTGAGTCCCATGGATGTATGGGATCATGCAACAGGCTCTGGCCAATGAGTGACCAGAATCAACGCATCTTTACCTGTTTGGAAATTTGACAACTTGAGATACTCCTGATTTATCTTTCCTTATAGCATAGTGATGAGCAACAATTGAGAGATGGCTTCTCCATTGGCCTGAATCTCCTGAGTGCCTACTATGGGCAGAATCTTCTGAGGAATTGCATGGATATGTATGTACCATGAGTGAGAAATGAACTTTTTAAAGTCAGGGATTGACAAACTTTTTCTGTAACAGATCAGATAAGTGTTTTAGTTTTCATAGACCATACCATCTCTGTCACTACTACTTTACTCTGTTCTGCTGTGGCATGAAAAAGTCATAGAAGATATGTAAATGAATGGGTACAGCTGTGTCACAATAATATTTTACTTACAAAAACAGATGAAGGGGAGAGGGGATGTAGCTCATGGTTGAATGCCTGCTTCCCATGTACAAGGTACTGGATTCAATCTCTAGTACCTCCTAAAAAAAAATTAATTACAATGAAAAACAATGAAAATTTGGAGAGTGGGGGGAAGGTATAGCTCAATGGTTGAGCTCCTGCTTTCCATGTACGAGGTCCTGGGTTCAGTTCCTGTTACCTCCTAAAAGAAAACCAAACAACAGATGAAGGGCCATTTGGCCCAGGGACTGTAGCTTGCAGACTCTTGTTTTAAGAATAACCTATTTAAGAATAACCTAGCTTAAAAATTACAACTAATATAACATATAGGCGATACTTAAGAGTAATATTGTAATATTTTTGCAGCAATGGCAAAGAAGATATATCAATTCTATGGGACAAAATAAAGAGATATAATGGGGTATGGGATTTTTCATTTTGGAGTAATGGAAACGTTCTAAAATTCACTGAGGTGATGATGACAGCACAACTCTGTGATGAAAATGAGAGCCACTGAGTGTATACTTTGAATGGATTGTACAAAGCATGGGACTGTATAACACAGTGAATCCTGCAGTGGAAGATGGACTGTGATTAACAGAACAATTATGAGACTGTTCTCTCATGAACTATAACAAATATATAATACTAATACAGGATGTTAATAATAGGGTGGGTTGGGGGAAAAATACACCAAATGAAAGATACAGGCTAGTTAGTAATATTTTGATGATGTTCTTTCATAGTTTGTAACAAACATTTGTCACAACAATGCAAGGTGTTGGCAATGGGGTGATGTATGGGAGCCCTGTATATGAATGCTTGTTTTGTAAGTTCACAACAATTACTATACACTTACTGTTTATGTATGTTCATATATCAATGATATACTTCAATAAAATTTTTTAAATTAAAAAAAAAATAATAACCTAGCTTATCCTGATGTACTATGGGCTGTGAGATAGATCCCCAAATGAGAATTTTTGCCATCTGTATTGACTCATCTATTCTACTCCCTCTCAACAATCTGCTTTTCTTTCTCCTTGAAGAAAAGCTTAATTTAGCTGACCATGAGTCAAAAGCCTCTTCTGGCACATCTTACCACAAGTCCTATTCAACTCAAACCTGAATCATTAGAGATCTCCAAGTCAGTGGTTCTTGAACTTGAGCATGCATCACAATCACCCAAAGGGCTTGTTTTTTTTTTTTAAAGATTTATTTATTTTATTTATTTATCCCCCCCTTGCTGCTTGTGTTGCTGTGTCCATTCGCTGCGTGTCTTCTCTGTGTCTGCTTATCTCCCCCTTGCTGTGAGGTCTTGCCGCATCAGCCCACGGCGCCGAGTGAGCCGGCGTGCCCTCACAAGGAGGCCTCGGGACGCGAACCCGGGCCTCCCATATGGTAAACAGGGGCTCTATCCACTGAGCCACACCCGCTTCCCCCAAAGGGCTTGTTAAAACAGATTGCTGGGCTCCATCCTGGAGTTTCTGGCTCTATAGGTCTGGGAAGAACAGGCCCAGTAGACTATTTCAAAACTTTAATGTGTATGCAAATCACCAGATGGTCTAGTGGAAATGCAGATTAATTCAGTAGGTCTGAGGTGGGGTCTGAGACTGCATTTCTAACATCCAGGTGGTACAAGTAATGATTGGGCTAAGTAGACTGAGTTGCAAGGAGCTAATGGAATATAAACTTTCTTCTAATCCTCTATCTAGGCCTAGCATAGTGCTAAACACAGTGTAGGTCCTTAAAACTTGAAAAACTTTAGGTCAACTTGGACTTCTCTCACAACCAACATAGAACTGGCTACCAAATCTTGTTGGTTCTACTATCTCAATGTATAATGAATCAAACACTTGTCACCACCTTCACTGTTACAACCTCTTGGCTGGATAATTTCAAAGGCCTCTGCTCTTGCTCTCTGCCACCCTGTTCCCACCTGCATACACACTGATAGTAAATTCTTTATACAGCAGCAAGAGATTTTTTTTTTGAAAACATAGGGTGTGCCACTTTATCTGCTTGAAATTATGCTTGTAATGACTCCAAATTCACTTAGCAAAAGCTAAAGTAACAGGTCCTACAAGACTGGCCCCCTTTTAGGTCTTTGACCTCATCTCCTCCTATGCTTTGCTCTAGCCACCCTGGCCTCCTCGCTGTTCTTTGAACCTACCAAGCAAACTTCCATCTCAGATCTTGGCACTTGGTGTTCCCTCTACCTTGGAAAATTCTTAAAGATATCTGTTTGGCCTTTTCCCCTCATTTCCTTCAAGTCTTGGCTCAAAGGCCACTTGGTGAGGCTTTTCCTGACCACCTTTTTTTCTCTTCCATTTCACTGACAGCATGTTTTACCCCTCCCCCCCGCCCCCATTTAGAATGTAAGCTCCACGGGATGGGATTTTTGCTTTGTTCACTCCTCTAGTGTTAATTTCCTAGCATAGTAAAGTGCTCAAATATGTGAATAGATAAGACTTTGAAGCTAACTGCAATAACTTGAGGCCAGAGGCTGCTGTTGTTTCTCCAGGCTCCCTAAGGATGCACTGTTGCTAGCCAGTTTACTCATTTTATTCCCTTAGGAACAGTCGGTTTGGTAGAATCCCATTCTAAATCCCTATTTCAGGGAACTTAAATTATAAATTGGTCATACATAATTTTTTCATACAAAATTATGTTGCCGAATTTTCCACTGATATTTCTTTTACTACATTTTCTTCTAGCCCTTGGTTTCTCATTTTCTGCTGTCCATGCCCACTTCCACTATATTCCTAGCTTAATTACAAGGCTGGAATAATTATCTTGGGAAAAAAATAAAAAATAATTTCAAAAAATTTCATGTATGTCATTCAACATTCTCTTAAAAGATTTAGGCAAATCCAAAACAAAAGGGGGGGAAGCCTAATAATTGGTAATACTCAAGTCTAATGGATAATATCTTAGGGTAGCTTAACATTATTTTAAACACGAGTCTGGAGTTTTAAGATTTTAAAAGTCACCAATCACGCTCATTCCCAACGCGTTCTACAGACAACTCCTAGGCGACTGGGTGATTGTTTTGTGCGGGAGCGGTGAGCTGTGTCTATTTTCAAAGGATCTTTTGGGATGTGGGAGTTTGCATGTTCTGAATGAAGGGCTTCTAGAGCTTGAGATTGCACCATTCACGCCATGCATCCCTTACTTGCAGAAACCTTTGCCCCCGTCCCAGCCCCCCACCCTCAACCCCAAGGGCTCTTTACTGGGGAGTCGCCAGCTCCAAATCCAGCTGCTTGACACCTATTGTCCCTGTTTGGGGGTCAATCGACTTCGCCTGAAGGACCCTAGCTACAATTTCGCTCAAAATTCAAAGGGAAGTTCCTGCAGCCTCCCGCAGCAGACCCGTCCCGCGACCAGTTACCGCCCTCTCCCCAACCCCCAAAGCAGGGGCGTGGACCTGGCGGGGAGGAGACCGGGGGGCATTTCCCGGCAGGCGTTCGCGCTGGGCAACCCGAGCGGCTGCGAAGGACCCCGCCTGCGGCTTCTCCCGCCCCCTCCGCCTCAGAGGGCTGGCTAAGTCCCTCCGGCTCCCGGCTCTCCGCCTCACTAGTAGCGGCTCTCGGAGCAGCGGGGACAGGGCTGTGCCCAAGGAGCGCACGACACAGCCCAGAACGTACCGCCACCCTTGTCCCCTCAGCCACCAGCTCGGGATCTCCAGCGGTCTCCGCGCGCGCACGGTGAGCGCCAACCCGGACCGGGCGCTGAAGCGGAAGAGGGCCGGTGCGCCCGAGAGTTCTTTACCTCCGGATGGGCTGGAGCTTCGCGAGGGGCTTATTCCCCAAGCTTCCCTCCCCCCTCGCGGTCATCTCCAGTGCCCTTCTCCACCCCTTCTCTGCCTATTAGTTCCGACCTCTCCCTTCCCTTCCTCGGAAGGCGACAAGTTCGCTGCCGGCTCTGGCGGGGACCGTTGCACTGGCCGTTGGCGGCGAGCGCCGCGTTGCCCCGCCCCCGGCGCGAGCCTCGGTGCCCCGAGGCGGGTAGGCCGAGTTGGTTGCTCGCGCCGGGGGCGGGGCTGTGTGTGTGGAGGGGACGGTGCGAGGCCCGACCGGGCGCCCCGCTGGCGGGTCGCGCGCGCGCCCGCCGTCTCTTCCTGCCCTCGCGGCGCGCGCCGGCCCCCTCCCCCACCCGCTCGCGCAGGCTCCCGCCCGCTGCGCGTTTTGTCCCGCGTCTCGCCCCGTCCGCCTCCTGACTCGCCGCTCTTGTCTTTCCTCCCGCTTTTTCTTCTCTCCCCTCACGGTCTAAAGATGCCCTCGGCCACCAGCCACAGCGGAAGCGGCAGCAAGTCGACCGGACCGCCACCCCCTTCGGGCTCCTCCGGGAGTGAGGCAGGGGCCGGGGCTGCTGCGCCGGCTTCTCAGCACCCCGCAACCGGCACCGGCGCTGTCCAGACCGAGGCCATGAAGCAGATTCTCGGGGTGATCGACAAGAAACTTCGGAATCTGGAGAAGAAAAAGGTGCCAGGAGTTGGCGGGGAAGGGAGGGTGTGAAGCGGCCGGAATTGGGCGCTCCCAGTAACAGTCAGGGCCCACCCTGATGGCAGTGGTTTTCACTTTCCATCTCTGGCGCTTAGTAAAGGTTCTTGCTTCTCTTCCACCCGTTGTCCATACCCGGTCACCACAGTAAACAGGAGCTTCGTGCCCAGAAAACGGGCTTCTAGAGGAGGTGCTTGTCACCTGACCCAGACGCGGCGGTGTCCCCTAGGCCTCTTTATTACTCTCATCCTGCTGTGGGGCTGGCGTTGTGGCCTCTGGGAGTGGGATATGTAAGGGTGGGGGCGTATCGTCACGACCTGTGTGATGCCATTCTCTCGCTTAGCGAGGCCCGATTTTCTTGACGAGGGCCGGTGGGGAGAGATGAAGAGGTCCGGGTGTGGGGTTCAGGGCTCAACCGACTGCCTCGTGGGCTTGGGGCGGCCTGTGTCCTTTAGTAGTGAGGTTTGTTCACCCCGTTTCCGTGTACTGAAAGCCTATTCAGTATTCCCTCATATTCCCGTGAGAAAAGTGTATTTGTAATCATAAACTAGAATTGCTTTTCCGTCGAGCCCATTTTGAGTGAGTCTTAGATTTGCTATCCCCCCTAATCTTATGGGCTCCCCTACGTTTCCCTCTTTGTTTCAATTGTCTAGGTGTCCCCTGATCCCCACGCTCCACTCAATCCGGAGATGATTTTCGGCAGCGACTTTTTGTCCCTAGGGAACGCTAAAGTGGGGAGAGGAGGAAACTGCAACGATTGAGATTTTTGGGTAGGAGGGTCAAGATTAGACTGAGGCGATCGCCAGGTCTCTGGGCGCACATGGAGAGAGTGTCTAACATGGCGGCGGCTGCGGGCAGAGGGAAGCGCTTTACTGGAGCTGCATTGTGAGCACAAAGCGAAAGCAGAGGGGGAGGGCAGAGACCAGGCAGCCACCCCTACTGGCCTCCCGCGCCCTCCCCGCCGCCTACAAAAAAGTCGAGCCACACCTACAATATTTTTGGATTCAATATTTAGCCATTCTGGGACACGCCGTGAAATAACATCTTCACGTCGGCCTTTTGTTTAATGCTTTCAGTACAGGACAGTGTACTAACTCTGTTTAGAGGGACGTGTTTGTACGGGTGTGTGTGTTGTGTGTAGAGAAAGCCTCTTGGCAGAGTAATTCAACTTTGTGTGAGATTAGAGGTGAAAAGGGAGGAACACGTCGGTAGAACAAAAAATGGAGTAATTACACCTTTGAGTATTATGTTAACTTGCCTTTTATCTTAAAAAATGAAAAAAAACTTCCCTTTGGTAAGATAACTTTTGCTTGTCAGTACAACATTTATATTATAACATCTTGAATTTTGAGGAAGTCAAATTTAAAAATATTTAGCTACCTATAGTGTTATTTAAGATGTTGAGATAGTAATTATTTGGCTAAAATTTGGGCTGTGGGAAATAAGTTGAAAACTGGTCATATTTAGGCCTTTATTTTAATTGCTTATTTACTGATTTCTTTTACAATTTGGGGGAGTTATAAAATAAACATTTAGATTTGATACATCTGTCTCATCTTCAGTATTGAACATTGGAAATATAACTTGAATTTCTTGGACTTTCTGTGAAATTGAGAGATTCACAAACTGGAATTTCTAACTTTTGCCAATCCTTTATTTTGGAAACAAGTGTGTTTTAATATAAGTGATTGGAATAATACATTTATCAATGTTAACAAAGCAACAAAAGTATTTAAATGTAAAGTTCCATATAAATATGGGCTAAAATAAGCATGTCCAAGGCTGGTATCTTCTGTCTGCCCTCTGAATTAGTTTTTGCTATCCAATTTGTGCTTTAGACTAACTTGAGTATTTTTTTTTTTATTGTCTTAATGCAATAACAATCCAGTCAATTTAGTTGATGCTTGAATACTTTAATTTTCAGAATTTCTAGGAAATCTCCATTTTTTTTCTGGGATTGGAATTAGAGGATAAGTATTAATGATGTAGTATTTTAAGTGTTGACATTTTAATGTATTTATATTAGAATGACTGAAAATTCAAAGGGGCTGTTATAAAGTCAGGCACTGATTAGCAGCCAACTTAGTGAGGTGACTGTTAGATTGTAGTGTTGAAGTGTATATAAAAATATAAATCTATTTTATAAGGCCTGTGAGGACCTGAGCCATGACAGTTTACTCACATGTATAGGTGTGCATTATTATGCATTGCCATAACTACCCCCCAAATTATAGAGGAGAAAGTAATGCCATTATTATTACAGAGTTTATAGACTGGACTAGGAGTAATGAAAAGTCTCTAATGATAGAGATTTAACAGACTGTACAAAGTAACAAATGTGTTTGCTATCTTTTTTTCCCCCTTCCTTGGTGGTTTGGGTGCTAGTGAAAAGATCAAGTCATAGTTAGGTTTTGATAACCTACAGACTAGTGAAATAGGTTGGCAGGCAGTACAGATGTTGTGACTTAATTGCTATTAAAACTGTATATTGTAGTTTTGGGGAAACTCAAAGCATTTGGATTTTCCTCTAATTAAGTACATATGCTTTCTGATTTAGATTGAATTTTTTTTCTGTATCTATATGGTTTACTGTATGAAAGGAATTAATGGTTAATTTTTCAATATTGAGAATTTCTAGTGGTCCTAAAGTAGTTTTTGCTCAGTTTTTAATCTTTTTAGAAACACTTATGGAGTAAAATTAAGGTGAAACTTACTGGATTTCATTTTTCTGAAGTTCATTTAGTAATTTATATTTAAGCTGTATTTCAATCAAGTATCTTGACAAAAAGTTATAAATAGATACGTAACATTAAGACATAGAGAATTGAAATAATTTTATTGTGCTTCATTTAAAAAGTTATTTGCTAATTTTCTAATAATTTGAGCTGTTAGAGGAAAGCTGAGCATTTGTTCAGTGAGGATGCATGCTTAACATTGATGAAATATGATCCTATTATGTAATGCAACTAAATGGCTTGGTGGATTTTGAAGTTTGAGCTTATAAAAACTATATTAGTGTTTCGCAAAGAGAAGAAATGCAGCTGTGGTAAAGACTCAAGTGTAAAATTCCATTTAAAAATTCTAAAAATGTGATTAGAGTCCATAGGGTATTGAATTATGATTCATAATTGCCTAGATTTTTTTCATCAGTTTATTGGTATAGAACTGGGTCTGAGGCTATGCAAGATATTTTGAAACCGAGTCTTTATTTTATCTGAAAAGAGCTAATTTGATATTGTTAAGATGTAATCAGTTTTGATGTAGAATAAGGGGTATTTTTAATAGTTGACATTTGAAATTGCTATACTCTTTGTAAATATTACAGGTTTTAGATTCTAACAACTTCGGTAGGTGAAAGATTAACCAGTGCTCTCTTGCTTAAGAAGCAAAACAGCCTGACGGCTTTGTAACCAATAGGTGACCAAAACAGATAGCCAAAAGTGTAGTTTTTCATCCTACTCCCTAAAGTCTTTACATCTTTGCATTTATTATTCTGAAAAAGATTGCTGGCACGTGAGAGGATAACATTTGTTCTTTCCAGAGCATTGTAGTGTGCCTCTCTTTAGACTTTTTAGTGCAGCTGTTATATAGCATTTCTGTGTTTATAAAAATGAATTAAAAATATTCCTTACTATTTTATAAGTAAAAATCTTTTCTTGGGGCTAACCATTGGAAGTTTTTCATGACATTTAGGATCCCTGATGTGTTAGCTTCTCTGTTCGTTGTCATAACTATTCTTTGCAATGCAGAGGGCAAGATTACTTTGTTTTGCATTCACCTTGTCACTGGGAAAAAAGCTATAATGCTTAATTTGTTTCCCTCTGCTTGTGTGTGTATACTTGTGTGTGTGGGTGATACAGGGAGGTATCTAAAATTTGAATTTGAAAAGGTAAAGCTGTGAATTGTGAAAGTTAACAATTCCCTTACGTGATAATATGAGTACTTTTTTCTGGGTGAAATTAGAAACCTAAATATTAAAATAAGAAAGTATTGTTTTAATCTGGGCAAATTATTTTACTTTAGGATACTTCCCATCTGGCAAATATTTCAATCAGATTACATTTTGTGTGACTTACAGATAGAGTTTGCCATAATTTTATATTATCAATTCTTAATTTACATTTAGGGCTAAAGATTAGTACTGTTTCTGTTGAACACATTAATGTACTTAATGAAAGTTTAAACTTGGAACAACTTTATTATGGTCTTAATTTTATTACTATATGCTATAGAATCCAAAATTTTTAAGAGCTTTAAGGTATCTTAGAATTTAGTCCAATTCATTTTATAGACAAGGAAATTGGATGCTCCTGTAAATTGAAGCAGTTTGGTAAATGTGATATTCCAAGGTCTCTTGAAGTGTTTCATGGGGGTAATTAGAATTTGTAATACTCTGCAACCTGGGTGTAATTTTTTCATGTTTAAGCTCATCATGTAGAACTAAGTAAAGCTTTTTGCTTCAAATCCTTAATTTTAATTAGAGTTTCTCTATTTTAAAAAGCTGAATGCAAAAGAAAAGGTTTTCATTTCATTGTTAGACCTTTATCAATGTCTTCTTGTTAAACTTGGTGTTAGTAGTTTGTCCAAGTAATGGGTCCTGAGAATTGCAACTGGTAAAGTCCCATCATGTCATTAACATTCATTGCAATCCCTATTGTTGCAACAGTTAAACTGAAGTTTTTCTTTATGATTAAAGAAAATAAAGATTAGGTAAACTCCATGTGCACATATACCAGTTTCTACTCAAGTGTGGTATGTCATAGATCAGGAAAATTTGGCTAGTTTTACTAGTAAAGAGAAGTAGGAGGAGGTGTGACAAACTTTCCATCTTCTTGTCTTCCAAGCTCCTGGATATTTTTCAGTAATTGGTTTCTTTTCAGGGGAAATGAATGCATTAGAGAAGAATGAGAGGGATAGCAAATGAGAAATTCAGCCAAAGTTGAAATGGTGAATTGCTTGGCTTCAATTCATTTCTTTAGTTTTCCCTCTAGCTAACCAGTGCTTTTGTTAGATAGAATATGAGTATAAAAATATGGATGAAAGAGACTTTGCTGGGCAGAGTTCAAAATTTCTACTTTCTGAGGAAAGGGGAAGGTTGTACTTTTTTTTTTTTTTTTTTTTTTTTTACGGGGGGGTCCCGGGGATCGAACCCAGGTCCCTCCATATGGGAGACGGACACCCAACCATTTGAGCCACATCTGTTCCCCAGAAGGTTGTACTTTTTGACCATGCTCAACTAAAGTAGTCTCTGCTTCCTTTCACTTCCTGTATTATCTATTGTTTGTATACTTCCTTGACAATTTTCATATTGCCTTATGTTCTACCTTAAGTGGTTTTCTTGTGTGGTGGGAAGTTCCTTGAGGGCAGGGATTATTAATAACTTCACTTCGTTGTTCTTCTACATGGTATATGCTAAATAAAGTTTGACTAAATCATTACATAGAAATATTTGGAGTTTCATCAAAAAAGTAGTTAAAATGGGTTAATTGGTGAGGGGGTAAATACTTTTTTTACACAGCAATACTTGCAAAGTAATTTTTTGGTGAAATGGAATTTTTCCTAAAGAGCTTACTTTTTCTTGATGAGTAGGTAAGTGGAACATTTTTAAAATCTGGGTAGTGTAAGCAAGATTTGTAAAGAGTTGACAGTTCTTAGGCAGAAGGCTATAGACAATTCTTAGTATTAGAACCATTGTAAATTATTAAAAAAATTCATGACATTCCCCTCAATACTGTTATCCAAGCATAGAAATAACTGAAATGTACTTTAACCATTGAATAATACATTTTGGTCTCCATTTTGAATTACAGTTTACATCTCATTACCACAAACTCCCAAAGAAGTGTATATATCATTCAGTTGTACAGTCTCATCCTAATGATATCTTTGTTATAGCAACTAATGATTCAAAAGACACCCTTTAAATTATCTGTGATCATTTATTTTTCAAATGCACAAGCTTTAGACTTTTCAAGAATATAATTCAAAGTAGGTGGTGCTAGAACTCTTTGATATTATTTACTTTCCTATTAGTTGGTTGCTTCCCTCATTCAGATTTCCCTGCGTAATTGTAGCTGTGGACATGGCTTAAGGGGTTTTTACAGGATTATCTTTTTTATTTTTTTAAATTGGATGAATTAAACTCCTAAGTTCTTCATGAACTTAAACACCCTACTTTAACTGTTTGATACTTTTGTTTACTAGAACAACACAGTCTGACTTGTGCTATATGAGCATGCTTCTGGCATTTAAAGATAGGAGTTATGGGTCATCTGTGGATTGTACTATATGTTCTTTCTACCTTCCTTTTATAAACTAAGGAAACTTGCTTATTACCTTTCCTGTCTTCTATGAATTTTACTAGCTTCTTATTCTCTGTTGATTTGGACAATGCATGGGAGGCAGAGTCAGCTGCCTACCACTGTGCTGCCAAGTCAGAACTGATGTTGCTGGGTGAAGAGAGGGGAATGTATGGATTGGGGACTTGAAATAATTTCTGGAAAGGCCACTAAAGTGTATGGAAAGTTGAGAGGAGAAGAAATCTTTATCTTTGTCTCCACATTTGTTTTTCTGCAGGCTCTCCTAGTATTCCAAAAATGATTTGGCCTGGAGACATAAGATGATTTAAAGTATAGCTAGGTGCTTTTACTATACTACTTTTGTTGTTATAGGCTTCATTTTTAAGTATTAAGTCCTAGTTTGGAGATAATCTCCTTCATTGAGGACAGGACTTAAGTGGTTTCCTAGATAGACACCTTAGTTTTTTCAGATGTTGTATCCTCCTAATCTTTCCTTTTGTGAGTCTTCAGAGCTGTCTAGTTAGACTTTTTTCTTTTTTGGAGTTTCCCATCTCACTATTTCTTTTTCTTTTTTTTAATCAATTTTATCAAAATGTATTCATAAACCATACAATCTCTCCAAAGTGTACAATCAGTGGCATTGGTATATAATCACAGAATTGTGCATTCATCACTTCAGTCAATATGAGAATGTTTTCATTACTCCCAATAATAATAATAATAATAATAAAGAACAAAACTACCCCTTAGTAGTCACCTCTCAATCTCTCTATCTTTCCTCTGCCATACATAACTGCTACTCTATTTTCGTCTCTCTAGTTTATTTGTATCTATATATTTTCTATAGATGGAGTCAGACAAAATGTAGTACCCTTTGTCTAACTGATTTCATTTAGCATATGTCCTTTATTTATTTATTTAATTAATTTTACCATTGATGGAAGGTTAATATATTACACTGCTGCCCATAGTTTGCTTTGATTGTATTTTTGTTCAGATATCACCCTGATATTGACATCTTCGCTCTTTCTTTATAATTGCCTAAATTAAAACATGTTTTTAAAAATTATTTATAGAATTTGTTAGACATAAAGTAAGGAAGCAAAACTCAGTAAGAGCTTTTTTGGGTGTCCGTTGTCTGGCACCCTCAGCACTGTACTGAATTGCAAAACATTCTGTAAAGTAACTTGGTTGGTAATGAAAGATTCTTTGGGAAGAAAAGAAGACCTAGATGTACTACCATTCAGCAACATAATAATGCTCTGAATGGAGGAAAGAAAGGAGGAAAGCCATAGCAGTAGAGGTAGAAATGAAATGCAGCAAGAGCCGGAATCCTGAGTGGCATTGTTAGGGGAAATGGTATTGAGCTACAAATGGTATTCTGGGATTTGTGACCTTAGGTAAATTATTTAACTTCTCCTTCAGTTTCCTCTTAGTGAAATATGATTGATATTCCTGCCTGACAGGGTTAGGTGCCTGATACTTTAGATTTGAATGTCTGTCACACAGTTAATACCATCAACTATTATAAGCAAGAAAAAAAGAAGACAGAACTTCAAGAGTGAGACTGGGCAGTGCTTGTTGGAGTAATTATTTCTCAGTACCACATGAGTATATAGTCTTTTGACACCTCTATCCCATGGTTCCCCTTCAAAGAGTCTTGGTAATCGGGGAAAAGGCCTGATTTTTATCTTGCTCATGAATGGTGGTATAAGTGGACTTTTAAGACACTTAGGATGGGAAGTGGATGTGGCTCAAGCGATCGAGCTCCCGCCTACCATATGGGAGGTCTGGGTTCGGTTCCTGGTGCCTCCTGAGGAGGACAAGCAAGACAGCGAGCTGAAACGATGGGCTGGCGTGACAAGCTGACACAGCAAGATGCCTCAACAAGAGACACATGGAGGAAGATATAATGAGAGACCCAACAAAGCAGGGAGCAGAGGTGGCTCAAGCGATTTTACGTGCCTCCCTCCCACATGGGAGGTCCCAGGTTCGGTTCCTGGTATCTCCTAAATAAAGAAGACCAGCACACAACAAAACAGATACAGCAAATGCAAACAACGAGGTTGTAGGGAGAAATAAATAAATGAATCTTAAAAAAAAAAAAA
>JAQZBX010025181.1:14593-29799 GCA_029593785.1 Cabassous unicinctus | reverse complement strand
AGGAGACAAGAGGGATAGAGAAAGGGGGGAAGGAGGGAATGGGGGGAGAGGTGAGAGGGGAAGATCAGTTGCAAGAATAATAAATTTTTAAAATAAAGTTATTTAGAAACTACAGAACTATTCCCCTACCTCCTAACACAGGCCCTCATAAAGGGTAAAGGGAATACTGTGTGATGTAGTGAAAAAACAATCTCAGTAATGTTCTAATAGTTCTAATAGTAAAAGTTGCATTGAGTACCATGCATCTGTTTGTTAGACTCTTTCATTATAGAGGGACCTACAAGTCAATAAATGCAATTTGCAGGACACCCCATTAGAGGGTAATCAGAGAGAATTGGTCCTCTGTGTTATAGCACTGTCCCAGGGCCATACCTTAGAAAGCTAATAATTTAGGCATTAACACTTCGGTGTGAGGTAGTTTACCCAACTGCTTTTTATACAGCTGCTTGTTTAGGGCTGGGCAGGCTTTCTAGGAGTTGACTGACAGGGACCAAGGACTCTGGTGGCGGTATAGCATCGGTGGGGGATTTAAAGCTGAAAACAAGGGGTACTGAAAAATAGGATGACTTCACTGTTTTCCTTAGGGCTGGCTTTGGTCAAGGTCAGATTGTAAAAATGCAAATTATTCTAAGATGGCAATATATATTTGGACAAAAAAAAAGCCTGGAGGAAATTTCTCACTAGCAATTACCACAGTCATGCATGCTATGGAATGCATGAGATAGGAAGTTCATCATGGACTTCCAATTCTAGCAATCCAAGGTCATCCTTTGAATAAGAAAGGAATTAACTCTTTCTCTATGTGTGGTGAAGGTGGGAGAGTGGTGTGGGGCCAGAGATTAGAAATCTGTAAATCTGCAACTATTCTAAACAATATGGATGAATCTCAAAAACATAATATTGAGCCAGAAAAAAGCCAGACTCAAAGAGAGTGAATATTGTATGATTTCATTTATATAAAATGCAGAAACATATAAAGCTACCCTGTGTTGTCAGAGGTAAGAATAATGATTACCTTTGGGGTGGGGCCAGTAAGTGGAAGGAGACCTGCAGGAGTATGTTTCCAGGATGCTGATGATATTGTTTCTTGATCTGGGTGCAAGAAACACAGGCCTGCTTGGTTATCTATTGTGTGGACGTTTATGATGTGTTCACTTTTATCTCTATGTAAATAAAGTTGTTTTTAAACTATACAAGTGTCTCTCACATATTAGAAGATTGCTAACCTAATTGTGTCTCTGCCATCCTTTCCCGCTTTTCTAGCCTTCAGGAAAGAAATTAGTCACTATCGCTTAAGAACAAGGTATTTATAATAGGGTTTCTCCTTTTTCTCGTTTCCACTTTCTCTCAGATTTACCCAATAGTTTTTTTTTTTCCTCCTTTACAGAAGTATAAAACTGCATTTAAGTAGCATGTTTAAGGCTTGATATCATTATTATTCAATAATAATACCTTTATGTTATTATACAAAACACCTTTCCCTGAGGGTTACACAAGTCTATGCTTAGTGTTAACTGGAAGTCAAGGGCAATACTGAAGAATAAAGGAATGGAGGACCAGAGTCTAGGTAGGCCTTACAGGAGCTGTCTGGAAAAAAAAGATCAAAGCAAGAAAGAACATCTTGAAGGTATACCATGAAAAGATGCAATAGGTTGGGGTGGCATAGTCAATTTCTAATTTCAGATAGAGTAATTTCTCTTACACATGTGCTAAAGTGTAAAAAAAAATCAAAGATTTAACACTTCAAAGTCATTAACTAATTAATTAACTAATGAATCCTCATAACAGCTCTGTGCAGTTTGCGTTAAATATCTACCATTTCACAAATCTTGTGTCATTTAGAAACCCTTATATCTCTTTTTATCTGTGCTCTTTTCAAAGTCTTTATAAAGAACTAATTATTTTCATGTCTCCAGTGAAGGGCACATATCAAATCTCTCTTGAGAAGAGAAATATCCAGTATTTTATAAACAAGTGAATTTCCAAAGCCAGTTACGTCATTCAGGGCCTTTCCTAGTGATGTGACCCCAAATATCAGAATTCATTTGACATCTATTACATTTTATTTTCCTGGAGGAGAAACAAAAATCCACTCTTATGCCTGTACATGATAGGTTCTAAATAAATGCCCATTGAGTTAAACTGGATTGAATTCCTCTAATGTAACTCTTTGGATAACTTAGCCATCATTTCACAGACTCAATATGAAATGTTGAGGATGTAAATATTAACATCGTGTTCCCTTCTTCCCAGTGCTTAAATTATTTCCCACTAGAAATGAATTAGGTACTGAGTTACATAGTCCATTTAGTTTACTACAGCAGTAATAGCATTTTCCCTTGAGCACTGAATGTGGGATGTGTATGTGATAAGTACATGTTTGGGAGATAAAAATGAAAGAGAGACAGACGTAGAGATAGACAGATGGATATTAGGGCAATGTTTTAAAGAGAGGTTTAAAGAATAATGGAGCCAGTTCTTCAAGTAATGTTTATGAGATGGAAATGATGCTGAGTTATTAGAAAATGAAATTTTCTCTTGTGGTGCTAAGCAAAATAGTTACAGAATAAAACTGAACACAAAAAACCCACGAACAGACATTAACAGATGGTTTCCAAATTTTTGGTAGGCCCTTTTCAGGTTTGATTTAATGATTGTTAATTTAAGCTCCAGGGATATTTAATCATTTTCTGGAGATTGCAGACTTGTGATTTAAATGTTTAATGTGCTAACTTTCACTTTGCCATTTAAAACAACTTGCTGTATTGTGAAAACATGGAATGAAAGAGGGGAGAAAAATAACCTTTATTGAGCATCTGGAGTGACTCCCAACATATGTAATTTTAATTTATCCTCAAAAATTGCCCAGGGACATGAGGTACTATTCCCATTTTACAGATGTAGACACTGATGCCATGTTATGCTGCTCATTGAACCACCACTGCACCCCAGGTTTAACTGATTCAAAACTGTAATCTCTCCCCTATATTGCAAAACAAAAGTAGTCTTCTATGAGCAGATTTAATTTCAATACCTTTAAAACCCTGCAGGCCCCATCTATTTTAAACTGGTTTTGCAGGTATTCATCTGTACACCTGGATGTACTGATTTAATAAAAATTTAGATTTATAAAAATCTCTCCTGTTAATTTTTTTTTCTTTTTCATTCTGTTGGCCAGCTCCCTCAGATACACTCAGCTCACGTGGCTTGAATTCTGGCTGGCAGGGACAGTGCGGTCAAGGCTGCAGCTGTTTGCATCCCCTCCTCCCACGCTCTTCATGAGTTCTGCAAATGAGCCCTGCAGACTGTTATTGCGTTCTGCAGTTTATTTGACAAATAGCTTTTGTGGCCTTTGATTTTTCATATCGCTCATAAATTCTGGCAACAGATGAGCTGTTTGTCAGTTGCAAATTCCATACATTTGAAAGGAAAGAGTTGTAGATCCTAGCATTCAAAGGGGACTCTGTCCTTAAGATATATTTGTAAATTTTTCTTAAAGCGACTTTGAGAGGAATCTCCTGGCTGTGCCTACTTGCAATTATCCCTATCCTTATGATATAAATCTTTAGAGTATGTCTTCTAAAATGTGCCTGAGAAATGTATTTCATGTTTATCTTGCTGGATTTTAGTGAGTCAAATTGTGTTTGGGCAGTATGTTTCCCTCTTCACGTTCTGTGTGACACTGGAGTAAAATGGAGACTTCGGTTATTCAGCTACAGGCTCTAAGAAAGGCAGTTGTAACTCTGCATTTTAATTAACTGAATCAGCTGAGGAAATGTTGTCTCTCTACTGTGGTGTAGCTGTCTGCCTTGTAAAGTACCTCCCTGGATAAACAGAGGACTTCTATTTCTTAAGCTGTCTTTCCCCTGTGGTCTTCAGACCATGTTGGGCTTTTTCCCCCCCTTAAATTACAGGTGGAGAAGGTTTCATTAACTTTAAAATAATTTTTTAGCAAATTCAGTTGCATTTTTATAACACTTTGAATTACAATATAGTTACTGCAGGGTAGATACTGTTACTGGAGCACACAGAAATATTTATAAGCCTAAATCTGTTGTATCATATTACCAGGGATGGTATCTGCACTTGGATACAGTTGAAATACAAATTAAAGATCAGATAGTTTTTTTAAAAAAAACTAATCAGTGGGCTTCTGCGAGCTAAGCCAACAAAATGGGAATAATTTCACCATTGAGTATTTGTGCATAACATACTGCTGGGTCTTAAAAATGAGCTGAATATGAGGCGATAGTCTTGATTCAAAGAGTTATGTGTAAATTTGACCTCTGGAAATATAATTTGTGGGTCTGATATTGAAGGACACTGAATAGATCCTTCCAGAGACTCCTTGCCTCTATTATTGGTTTTGAATTAATCACTGGGCCTCTTTCGTTCAACTGTCAGATACTCTATGTAGAATCTCTTGAATCTCAAGTAGATTAATGCAAGTTTCAGAACAGTGGTTTTTCATCATTTCAAACTATTTGCCATGGAACCACTACCTGACCTACACCAAATAGGTTTAAGTTCTGAAAATAAAAACAAAAGCCCAGTCACTTCTTTTACTTCTTCCACTTTGATAAGAATGGACCAAAGGCAAATATGATTTTTGAAAAAAATTAGTAAATATTAAGAGAAACATAGGTTCAAGGTAAAAAAAAAAAATAAGGAATGATGGTAGCAAAACTCTTAACATGGATAACTAAGAGAGAGATTGAGGAATGCAATTCTTGGAAAATCTTTAAAAATACCATTAAATTGCCTTGGAATTTTATGATTTACTGCCTTTTAATAGAAGGTAGAAAATTGATGGCAAGGTTCTCAAAAATCCTTGTGGTTGCATGTTTTTGTGACTAAAGATAGGTTTCATCTTTATGTAATAACCTCATTGCATCTATTCCAAAAATGAATCTGCTCTGTTGATGACAAAGATTACCATGGTCCAGAGCCTGAGCAACACCACACTGGAAAAAGAATATACAGGTGGTCCACAAATCTTCCCTGCCTTACAAATCATAATTAAAATGTGACTTAGAAAATATATTATGGAGGGATGTCATTTCTATTTCTGAAATTAAACTAGAATTTGCAGAATTACAGTTCTTTATTTATAGAACCGCCCAAAGCTGTTGGTTGAGTTTTTAAATCCCTTTTTAATAAAATTATCAGCCTATGTCATTTAAATTATTGCTTTCCTAAGAAGTAAGAAACATTAGTTTTTTCCTTATAATCCAGTCAGAAAGTGCATATTCAAGTAGTACAGATTGACTTAAAAGGTTGGATAGAGAGAAAAATTGAAAGAAATTTGAAGTGGAGATGAGAGAGAGAAAAGAAATTTAGTGGAAAAAAAGTAAGAGGGGTAAGAGAACGGAGGAAAAGAGAGACCCAGCAAAGGCAGATACATCAGTCCTATATGATCAAATGTACCTCTTGCATGATAGAAGATGTTTGGGAGGTAAAAAAAAAAAAGAGCATTACTAATTACCAACGTTTGAGTATTTGATGTTTGAAACCTCCAATAGAATATATACTTTGTAAACACATGTAGTCAGAAAGCCAGAGACCTCTGTCTCTGTGAGAGTATAAGGTGCCCACCTGGTGTGGAAAGAGAGGTGAGGCCTCAGAATGAGTCTAAGCAGAAGCCTTCTAAAACTGTATATGGGATGAGAAGTCATCCAAGCTAAAGAGCAAGAGAGGGTGAGCAAAGAGAGGTCACATGCCTGCTAATGTTCATATACTTGGTAACTATCATAGGGAAAATTGTTGGTAGGTTAATTCACAACATAGAAGAAATTTAAATCAGAATATAATTAAAGAATTATATTTTGGAAGACTGCTTTTTGAATTTGATAAATGAGAAGACTAGATACTGAAAAAGTATATATGAAATAAAAAGCAAAAAAATGTTTATGTTGACTATATAAATAAATATGAGGTTGCCAGAAATAAATAAGAATCTTCCGTAAAGAGTTGAAATATTTAGACATTGTCTGCAATAATAACTTTATCATAATCACCAGAAAATCAATTAAACAACATCTACCATGAATAAAAAGACTGTAACCACCACCACTGGAAGAAGAAAGAAAAAAAAGAGATGGTCTTTTCTTCAAAAAGCATACATAGGCATGTTAATAACTCTAACATAAGACAGCTTGTGATGTAGATTTGAACAGAGGCACAAAATGCCATGGAAAACAGGGAAGGGTCCTTGAATAAGAAGAATGAGTGGAATTGGAGTTGGAAGGTTCCAGATTGACAGGAGGACTTGGGAGGAATGAAAGACATTTCTCACAAAGGAAACTAATTGAGAAAAAGCACAGAGGTAAGGAAACAGAAGCTACTTCAAGAACTGGCCAGTGTCACACCCTAGGAAATGGTGTGGAAATAAAGGTGGAGAGGCCATTTGGACTTTATAGGGAGGTTAAAGATGCAGGCGTTCTATACCACCTTTGCCATCGCTCTTCAAAGTTAGCCGTTTACCAGATGCTGCTGAGCTTATAGCAGTTTAAGTTTTATTTCTTAGAAGTTCTGCTAGAAATATTTTTCTCATTCTAAATAAAAGTAGGTAATTGAATACAACTGTAAAGACTACTGTGGTACTGAAATTCTTAGCAGTTGGAGCTAATGGTGGGAAGGAGGAAGTTACTATTTGTGCCAATCTCATTTAATCGTCATAGGATCTTTATGAGTATTAAATTAAATAATATATGAAATGTGCCTAGAACAATGCACATAAAAATATTCAAGAAATATTGATTCTTTGCTCTCTTGCAACAACTCCGCAATGATTAGTACATTGTTTTCCACAATATTTTATTAAGATGAAGGAGCTGATTCTCAAGTTTTCAGCTGTTAGGTATCAGAACCAGAGTCCAAACTGGTTCTTCCTGGATCCATAGCCCAAATTCTTTGTAGTATACAATGTTGTCTCTTTATGGATACAAACTAAAGAGAAATCCCTCGTGTAATGGCAATTCACTGAAGAAATTTCTCAACATTTAATTTATTGAATGAAATATGAATTGTTTGTCCTGCCTTGGTTCCTTTAGGAAGGCCCAACTTCATGTTTAAGAAAAATTACAGAGGAATCTATGTAGGATGATTTCAGAGGTGATTGCAGAGTCTTTTGGCCATAAATACTTCCCCCAAATCTGCTGGGTATGCCTGCTCTTAACCTTTAGCTAAAGGCCTTTATTCCTGCTTAAATGTAAATGCCCAGGAAGAGACAGTAATTTAATACAGACCTATATCTGGAAAGAGTATTGGGAGAAGAATAAGGAAACAAAGAGCCCTGGGTCCCATTGGATGGAAGAATTTCAGTGTGGATGATCCTCCTACAATGGAGAGACGCCTGAAAAAGAGATGCTGGGAAGACAGAAAGTAGACACTTAAGAATTGATGAGATTGCAATCTAAAGACAAACCCAATCTGTTGATAGCTGCAATCATATAGCTGACAAGTTGCCCTGTGACTTTCTCACAGGATCAAAACTAGATTAGGATTTTTAGACAAGCAGGCAAAGCCTAGAACTGTGAAAAGATTTGCAGGCAGAAAACAACACAACATAAAACAACCATAAACACACAAAAGAGCCCCTGTCCTAGAAATCAGAAAATGGAAAGTATATGGAGCTTAAATTCAAAATGTGGAAAACTTGGAGCTGTCAAGAAAGAGAAAGACAAAATGCCAATAGTTTAGGATTATTTTTAAGATTATAAAATATATAATATAAGCTTTTGTCTATTTATCTACCTTGGCC
Source organism: Cabassous unicinctus (assembly GCA_029593785.1). Taxonomy (NCBI): domain Eukaryota; kingdom Metazoa; phylum Chordata; class Mammalia; order Cingulata; family Chlamyphoridae; genus Cabassous; species Cabassous unicinctus. The sequence goes on along the minus strand of JAQZBX010025181.1, from coordinate 22,037 downwards.
CTTTCTCTTTTTAATTTATAGCTAGCTTAATGCTTTTGCATTTCACTGTAATCTAATACAGATCCCACACATCTCTATGTAGTGGACCGTAAAACAACCAAAGTAAAGCTCATAAAAATATATGTAGATTTTTACATTTTACTACTCTGTCATCACTATAAAAATACACAGGTCTAAGTGCATGCTGCCTTTTAATGACATGAGATGGCTTTGAATGGCTGCTACAGGATGGGAAGAACACTATAGTGGCAAATTGGAAGAAGTTAGCGAGCAGAGGGATATCAGAATGGCAAATCACCTGGAAATCATTTCCTAAGGGGAACAAGAATGTATAATTTGGTCAAGAAAAGCTTTGTGTATGTGGGATATGAATTATTTTTCAGCAGTCCGGTAAAGAAGAAACAAGATGCGGGATTAAAGGTGGAAATTCTAGGAATACAGAGTCAATATTAGGACTCTGGTTTATAATTATAAAAAACTGTTCAAGCTTATGAAAGGTATAAAAGGCTTGTCAGGTCATGAGATAATATATGTGAAAACTCTTGTCACATAATAAGGACCCAATTACACATATATGCACACACAATAAGATGTGAATAATTCCCTTAAGGGAAGTATTGGAATCTTCTAGGTATCTACAATATGTGTAGCTTGATGAAAAACACAAAGTACTTATGTAATATGGTCTAATAAGTAATAACCATGTCTTTAAATATTCCATTTTAATAATTTTTCACTGATGGTACCTAACCATCCATTGGATAAATAGAAATACACCAAGTATATGTACGTTTTCACTGTAAAATTTTGTACAAATTGTCCTAAATCCCTTTCACAAATTGACAAGTGCATGCCAACACTGATTTCAAAGTGCTGAGTTAGTTTTTAAGTTTCTCAGAGAGTTTTCACTGTCATAATCTTATCACAGGTTTATCAGTTTTTAAAACCACTCTACTACTCCAACTTCAACATGATATATTCCATAAGTTTCCTTTAAATGTCCCTGTGAGATCTTAATGATGATTGCATCAAGAGGATTAAGCATGTTTCTTCTTTCTGAAAGTATAGCAGATCAATATCAATGACAAGAAACACTTTTTGGCTACACATGGGACTACCCAGTTGAAACCATGAACACCACTTGGTAGTAGTTTCTTATTATTGCCTCACTGTCTAAGGAATTTTTCTGTTTTTATCCCCACTTCATTAATAAGCTTGATCAACAAGAATGCTGAGTAAGGATTTATATTTAATTGAAATCATTTGCTTTTTACTGGCAAGATGATTTTGCACCCAAGATGGATGTAATTAGTGAGATGAAGATTTAAAAGAAATTACCTCTTCTAAATGTAGAATTGCTGTATCATTTTACATGCAATGCCAAAAAACTTTGCATTTTATCCCTGAAAGGACAAAATTCTGATGCTGGTGTAAGTGTTTTTGATTGGTGAAATATAGCTGAGTAATCCTGTATGTAAAGTTTATTAAGAAGGAAAATAATATGCTTTAATACTTTGCAGACTGGTGTTTCAACTATATTTCTTTTTTCTTCTGTGGAAAATCAGAAGATTCTTTGGAGTGGATTTGTGGACTGTAGAGGAAAGGGGGAAGGGTCAGCCAGCCTTAAATTGAATTTATGGTCTAATATTTAATGCAGGTAACTTTTCTGTTGGATATAGTCCTTTCCTTTGAATGAAATGATCAAATTTAATTGATTTTATGGGGTTTGGCATTTTTTCTTGTGAAGATTCTTTCAGATAAAGAGAACATCAATTTAAGAGTGGGGAAAAAAGGAACAATGGAAATGCCTTCTTTGGGGTAATGGAATGGGAGTCCCTGGGGAAAAAAAAAAGATATAAAGAATTGTCAAGAGTTATCAGTTTTTGCTAGAACACTTGCTGGATAGGATAAAATGGAAATCTTTTTCTTTTCTTTCCTTTCTTTTCCCAATAATGTAGATTGTTATGACATGTGGAGGTTTGGTTATTAGAAAATACAGGTGTTAAATAGATTGCCTTTGCTTGGTTTTGCAACAAGACCCAGATATTCTTTTTCTCTCCATGTTCCTGGAATTCTCAGATGTTCAGGAGACCTAACACAGGAGTATCCACCTATGACCCAATGAAGTTAATATAAAATTCACAAATGCTTTTTCCCCTGAAAAACTATTATCCTCTTTTATGCTCTTTAGAGAATACATAGAAACTTAGCTAAGAGGAATAGGTTGTGATTACATAAATTATAAGAATTTGGGAATACACCTGATATTTCCTACTTGGTAGGCCCAGTAACATCTAATGGAGAGAGATCTGTGATTGTGTTGGTCATTTTTTGATGAAAGGCCAACAGAGAGAAGTATTAATTATTTAATTTTGCATAAGCTAATAGATTATTGCACATGAAAGAAAGCCGTTATACCTCTATGCTACTGGTTTTTGTTGTTGTTTTTTTGTGGTAATCTAGTGATTACCAAATTAATTAATTAAGTGATATATTTAATATATAAAGCCAATAGTAATCTTTGTACTGAAGGAGATTTTGGGTAGTCTTTCATTGGAAAAGGAAAACATGTCATGTGATTAATATATAGAATGCATGCTAATCCCATTGTAACATGTTTTGAGCAGTTACCTTTTGCTGGATAATGATGTTGTCTTGCCATATAAGTGTTATATTTATCTAGTATGAAGTCAAGAAGGGCTCAAAACAGTGGTACTGGAGAGAAGATGCAGTATTGCTCTTGCTATACTGATCTGATTTGGGATACAACTAGAATTTTTATTTAGTTTGATAAGATTTTGATTCGATATTCTCTAGTTAGTGTCTTCATTTATTTTGTGTCTATTGTAGCTTGTGATCACTATTGATAAGATCCTAGACTTAGATAACATTTGTGGAAGCACATGTGATTTTATGGAAAACAAAGGTGAAAGACATATTAAGTCCTAAAATTTCTGCCAAGTTTCAGGATTCATTTTAATGGAAAATGGGTTTGGGCTTCAATAGCATAGAGTTAGTGGTTTCTTTTTGATGCAGGCCAAACACAGAACACCAGCAGACATTGCTGAGTACCTCAATGAATGCTCTTTGAAAAGAATAGCGAGTTGCCATTTTAGAATTTACAAAGTACTTTTCACATTTGGTCTTTACAATAACCAGGTGAAGTCAATAATTTATGCCTATTTTACAGATGGAGAATTTCAAGTTCAGAAAAGCTAAGAGATTTGCCCGATATCACTTAACAAGCATCAGAAAAACTAAATTTAGTTCTTAATGTATAAGGTCTACAATTTACCATACATGGGCTGTAGTATTTCCCTCCAATAAAAATAACTCAAACTGGTTTTTAGATTTCTGTAATATTTTTATTGTATTCTATCCAATTATCTAACTAAAAATTACCACTGATTATGGAGACTTTCATTCTGTAGCCCATTATGATAGGGAAACAGTCACTTTCATCTGAGTATTATTTTTTATTAGTTTTCAAAAACCATTTAATACAAGAACTTTCAAAAGCAATTTAACTTCCATCAAATCTATTTCTCATATAATAATATTTGTCATTCAATTTACTGATGTTAGTTTTCCTGCTTACAGTATTCGCCCACTGCCTCTGATTTTTAGTGTAGGTAACTAAGAGAATACAAACATAGCAAAAACCATGTATTTGCTACAGATTCAGATTCTAATGAGACTCAAAGGAAAAGGGAATATAAGAAACAAAACAGTTTTTGAAATTTTCATTTTCCATGGCTCAATTCTCATTTGTCAATTCGGAACTTGTTTTATCTTAGGCTTCGTGGCCTAATGCTTCTTTTTGATGCTAGTCTAATCCACACTTTAAATAAACTATTTGAAGTCCTCTTCTTGGTAAATGTCAAGGGAAGAGAAGATATCTCATGCACCTACAGCATTCTAAAAAAAAAAAACAAAAAAAAAAACCCTTGCCAAATCCACAAATTTGACTCTGCATTATCCTTCCCCAGAAGGAGAGCATAATTTAATTATCCATGAATCATCACCTCTTAGACTGTAACATCATTGTCAGAGAGCCTAATAGAACTAGTGTTCAGCTGGCTGAAAAGGAGAAGGGAGGGAGAGAGCACCCAGGGCAAAGCACAGGTCATTGGTTCTGAAGCTGGAAAATCAGGCCTCCCTAACTTGATAGTGCACATATTCCTACTGACCTGTAGACAGCTGACATTGATTCTTTCAATATTAGTATTGAAGTTTGTTTTCCACCACCTAAATTACATTATATTTCCCTAAACTGCCAACAGACAATATTTAACCCATTAACACAAATATCAGTGTATTTGACTATCAGCAATTCATATAAATACTTTGAAAATATTTATCTAATTGCATTATTATTTGTTTTTCATCTTTGGATGCTAATTTCTAGCCCTTGATACCCATTTTATGGCCTGTGTTCTGGCATTACGAGAAAAGTCAATGTGTGAAATAAAACATTTAAAAATTACATTATAGTTGTGGTTCCCAGGGAAATGAACTAAGTGAAATTCAAATCTGATGTTCAGATTAAAAAATACATGTTGTAAACCACGTTTACATCAGGATTCAGAATAAAAAGCTAAAATATGTATGAATGGCTGTGGTTAATATAATTGGCCACTAGAGGTCACTGCTGCTCCACAGAAATACAGTTTATGGCCTTTTATCTACTTAGGTAGTTGACTCACCAAATTAAGTAAAAAATGGTTTAAATTCTTTGAAAAGCTGTAATATCACATCCTTGGAAAATACAAACTCATTTAAAATGACTCTATCTTGCATTAATATTCCTTAGAACACTGTGGCACTGGGATTAGTAATTCCATGCTATGGTAGCACTATGTGTACTGAGACTAATAAAAACGGGGAGTTGGGGAGTACATGCAGTTCAAAGAGACTAAACTCCATTTCCTCTCTGTTCTAGTAAAGCATTCAAAGTACTGACTGAGTCCATTTTGCATCATTGTGTCTCTGATGCATAGTTCAACAGGTCAGGCTGTTTAACTGCTGTCATCTTTGAGGGAATTCAGATACTTCATGTAAATTTGCACTGAAAAATTATAACTCAGTTACATTTATCTAATATGCAATACATGAGAAAGAATTATGAGAATAGATTTATGGTGTATAGTTCAGAAATTTCCATGGGATGAGGGTGATGGCAACAACCAGTTGACTTAGTTAAATTTCTATGGAGGACTAGTTATTTAACTTATAAGAACTGTATGTTGGTACTCAGAAGTTACTGGGAACTAAAGAAGCTTCATCCCCCAAGGGGGGGAAATAACTTTCATTTATTTATTTATTTTGGTAATTTCATGTCCCAAATCAAAAATCTCAGGGATTTTATTTTAGTTATCCATTATTAAATTTATAAGTAATTAAAAAGTTAAGCATTGAAAAATGACCAGCCTTCAAAATACTGGTTATTCATTCAATCTTATATTAAGATTATCTCACTCACCAGTGACTTTAAATTTTAGAAACACTGTTCAATAAAGCAAGCATATTTTAAATATACTAGCAGCACCACAGCATTGAGAACTTGCAAGAATGAAAAGATATAACATGTAATAATGCTTTGCCTAAATATATTTGGTATCCATCACAAATTAGGAAGAAGGTCAAGTCAAAGAATAGAAATGGGCTGTTTTCAGTTTAACACTGCATTTAATTAGTACAGTCATCTTAAGTACAGATAAAAATGAGGTTGACCAAAGAGAATTTCTTTTTTAGATGGAATATGTATTTACTGACATTTTATGAAAAATGTAAAATTATAGCTTCAGTGAAAAACATCACAGTAGGCTCAGTCATTCAGTTCATAGTGCTATAAGGAAGTATCTGCGTTGTTAATCAATTGGAAATATGTGACTCTTTTCCATTAATATATGTATATGCGTAATTATTCACAGGCAAATATACTGTAGCAATGATACTTTTCTGAACTGGCATCTATTTTAAGATTTCATCAAACTCAAAATAACCTTGAGAAATCCATTTTAAATGTTTTTTTTCTTTATTACTTATGAAAGTGTGATTTTTATAATCTGGCTTCCTTCCAATTATATTTCATGGTGACTTGCCTAGATTTTTCCTTTCAGCACATGAAAAGCCTCCAAACTATATAAAAATGCTGGTTAAAATAGCCATTCACTTTTTCTTTTCTGCTGCAGTAATTCTGTTTTAAAAGAACAGGGAAATGGTTAAAGATATGGGGCTTGGCAAGCCAATTAAATGAAACAGCCTAAATGTTGCAATTCCTGGTTTTAGCTCCTATAATAGAACTGTTCATTTTGGAGGATGAAAGAGAATACAGACTAAAGATATTCCTCTAAAATCTTAATGAGCTGCGGTCAAAGTTACTTCGATACAGAGGCTATGATACTTGTGCTGCAGTCAATAAACTTTAACCAATGACATAAAAACATGCATGCAGCTTGCAGATTGCCAACAGGGTCTCTACAGAATTGTACTGATGGATGAGTTCATGATACAGATGAACATAGGAACACTGTGATGTTAGCAACAGAAAAGCAAAAGACAACTACCATAGGGTTGGTCTTTTATCCTCTAAGGTTTATTTTATACATTTATTAAGGTGTTATCAAAATCATCCTTTCCGTTGAGGCTGCTGGGGGAAAGTGTGTCTTGGAATGTGTTTTCTTTAAGCATCTGAATGAATGTTAGTCACTAGGGACTGGTGTGTGCAGGGCACATAATGGAACACAACAGGACAGCCTGACAAATCCCAAAGAGAAGAACAGGACAGAGCTAATGATTCTTCTGACTACATTAGGGTCTTTGAATGAGCTGGAAAGAGAAATTCTTGTTTGCTCCCAACCACTTGCATATAGCAAGCTGCCTTCCCATTTGCAAGCTTCATCTCTGAAAACTCCTAATGTGAGGAGCAGCAGAGAAATCTGCCTCATCAAATTTGCCTCTTGGCTATTTATTTATTTGAAATATACAGGCTAGAAAAAATTGACAGTGAAACCTCTAGTCTGATTTTATAGAGATGGGTTTCAGAGACAAAGCTTCAAGTCCAAAAACTTTTTGTTTTTACCATTTCCTTACCCTTTTCAGTTGTCTACTTGCAGCACTTTACTCTTCAGCCCCTTTCCCCAAGGCTTGCCTTATTGTATTTCAAATCCCTCTGGAAACCTCTCATGGTGCTCCTTTAATCCAGCACCATCCTTTGATAGGTCCCTGCAATTTTTATTTTAAGCCAGACATTGTATTAAGGCTCTGTCTCTAAAATTTCCTAAGATCAAGTCATCTCCTAGAATTGCTTCAAGCTCCTGAGTACCTAAGTACTTTTTTCTTGTTTCACCAATGAACTGTAAACCTTCTAGAACCATAGGTTTTGTTCTACCCAAGGGAGAAAAACAGCAGATATGGGGGATTATTTAGGAAAAAAGTTTTA
>JAQZBX010025181.1:0-14493 GCA_029593785.1 Cabassous unicinctus | reverse complement strand
TTTGTTATAGGTGCAGGGTCCCGTCCCATTCAGCAGCATCTCGCTGGTCTCCGTGTTGGTGGGCTTATAATCTACATAAAATTCCTGGGTGCTGGGAGTCATTTGCTTTAGGGACTGCCTTTTCTTCTTCCTGTGCCTTCGCATGAGGGAGCGCTGCTGCAGCTGCTTCATGCTGGCAGGGTACCGCTTCCATGACACGTAGATAACGAGCAGGATGACAAGCACAGACAGGAAAAGGGCCACGCTCCCAGCGATGATTTTATGGAAAGATATGTGCTCCGTGTCAGCATCGGTCTCTGGGCTGGGCTCTGTGGCTCCCACTGTGGGGGGCACAGGGGGCTTGCTCTCATGCTTCGGCCTGGGGAGCTTGGGTTTAAATGTTGGCTTCGGGAGAGCCCTGGCTAGATCGAATCTCTCCGTGGTACTTTTGCCACAGATGCTGTAGTTCTTCACTGCATCAATCACATTTACTCCTTGCAGCTCTTTGGGACTGGCACAGATAATTGTATTCTCCCTCAGACCTTTAAAACTTTTCAGCCAGTTTACCAGGGAACAAATGTTTCTGCTGCATTCCCATATATTCCCAGCAAGACTGATGTCATTGAGGGATATCCAAGAATCCAAAATCTCTTGACCAATAAATGTAAGCTTGTTGGAATCCAGGTTGAGGCGCTGCAGATTGGGAACACACTGGAAAACACTAGGTCCACTAAAAGCTTCAATCTCATTGCCTGATAAATCAAGCCTTTGTAATGAGCTCCAGGTCCAGGACATGGTTTGTCCTATGACACTGATTTTATTCCATTGCAAGTAAAGGTTCTGAAGACTCACCAACCTTGGGAAAAGGGCCAGGTTGAGCTTGGAAAACTGATTGTGCTCCAGGTGAAGTTCTTTGAGTCTGATCATGCCAGCAAAGACATTCCTGGCTAAACTTCGGATCCGGTTATATCCCAGGTCCAAAAGTTCCAGGTTGCGGCAGTCTTGGAATATTCGCACAGGGATGGTTCTCAGGGAGTTGGACCGTAAATGTAAACTAAGCAGCTTCCGCAAGCCCCGAAATTGTTCAGATCCCAGAGAATGTAGCTGATTATAGGACAGATCCAAGTTCCGTAAATTTGTTACTGGTCTGAAGGTATTGTTAAGAAAATAGGAGATTCTGTTGGAGCTCAGAATCAACTCTTTGAGTCTGCGTATTCCATTAAAAGCATTCTCGTCAATATTGCTGATATGATTATGGTCAAGGTACAGCCAGGTGAGCTGGTTGAGCCCTTTAAATTGATTATACTTAAGTTTTTGGAGGCTGTTATAGCGGAGAGATAAACCTAAGCAACCAGCAGATATACTTGAGGGTATCTCCTGTAATTTCTGAGATTCACAATATACCATTTTGCCTTCACACCTACAGCCCTTAGGGCATCCTCGTTCAGCAGAAGAAAGCATTGTCAGTAAGACAGTGGGGGCTATAACCAGTGCTACAGCTGATCCGCTCAGTAGCCTAATTACATTGAAACCTGGAAATAAAAACAACTTAGAAAAGTTATCCCCCTAAAAAAGAATTCATTTATTTTTAATCAGGTAAAAATAGGCATATACTTTCATTTAAAAAAAATTTAAATCTAAATAACAACATTTAATATCTAATATCATCTCATAATTTAAAGAAAATTGTCTTTAGGAATTAAGGGAATTTTTTGTTTTACTAGTTAAGCAAAGAATGAGTCCATTAAGCAATCGAATTTATAGTCTTAGAGCAGAGCAAGGTAATCTCTAAAACAATTAAGGCAGACTAGAGATTTTTTTAAAGAATAAGAGAAATGACAAAACATACCCATCCTTTGTATTGTTCAAAGGTCGTCCTTAGGTCTTTTGCTTTGGCTTAGGGGGGCACTTGCATGACAGCCCCTGTCAGCTGCACTGTAGTGAGTCAGGGCTCGCTGACACCCAGGAAGAAAAATTGGACCCCTTGGGAGATGGGCCGATTTTGGAACATTATTCTTTGCCAGCCGCGCAGAACACTCCAAGAACAAATAAATTCCAACACTGGATTCGCAGCAAAACACCAAAATCTTCCTAGGTAATAGGATCTTCATGGATGTTACGTTTTTGCATTTTTACAGTTTTTTTTTTTTTTTTTGGCGGTGGGGGGGTTGGTTAAAAAACAACAACAAAAAACTGGCTTCTACAATTTCTTCTTATCGGAAAGCATGATGTATCCCTCCAGGCAACGTGGGGCTACCTGAGCGGCCACATCTGTATTCCATAGCCCAGCAGTTCTCGTGGTGAGCGCCTAGTTCAGCCACAGAGCTGCGTTGGAGCCCAGAAGGCAAGAGAGCCCCGTACCGCGCACACGCTCAGCTCACTTCTGCAGACTGTCATTCTGAAAGCTGCTCGGACTGTTGCTTTGGTTTCAGTGAATGCAGTCTTATGTAAAGCTGCCCCCAGTGGCGAAGAACATTATGGGCATGTGCAGAAATGTCTCTCTTTTATCTTGCAAATGAGCAGGCTCTCTGCTAGAAAATGAATGATTCTTTTGGGTGGCTCAATAGAAACTGAATGGTCACCGTAATCAATAACTAGCAACATTTTCTGTAACTTCCAAGTCTTGTTTTAAAATTTGGCAATGTCTTTATTGTCTGCGTCCACTTTAATCGCTAAACATGTGCTGCCTAGAGTTTTTCAGGAGCTTGATATTAAGTTCACAGACTGTACGCCAATTTTTCTTAACCTCAGCGTGGGCTTTGAACTGAAATGTATAAAATGAATTATCGAGCTTTTCACAGAGAAGCATTAACTGCTGCCCATTTGACCTCTTGGAGTCACAGTCATTATATTATGCAAGGTGTCTCAGGATGCTAGAATACACACATTTTGGAAGAGAGGGGATAACTAATGACATATGAATTAAATGGATCTGATAACTTTTCTGTTTTTCCCACAAAATACATAATTGGCTTCATGGCTTATTGCTTGGCTTGTTGTTTTGGTTGCTGTCAAATTTTTAATTAGAAGAGAAATAATCTATTCTTAGTACTAGTAGAAGGATCAAGGGATCTTTTGGTTCTCAGTTTATAATTTTTGCTGCTTTTTATTATACTAATAATATTCATTGGATCACTTCGTAAGTGCTCTAAATGGACTATTTTGTTTTACCTTTAAACAATAGTCCCATTATAACCCCCATTTTAAAACTGAGATGTGGAGAGGTAACTCAGTCAAAGCCATATAGTCAGCAAAGGGCAGGGCTGAGATTCAGAATCACTCTCTCGTGCCTTAACCTCTAACCACTAGATGACCACTAGATGCAAACCACCAGCATCTAACCACTAGATGCTCAGTGACATTGTTTTCCTAATTTTAAAAATGAGCCAATTGAGAGGCTGATTAAGGGATTGGGGCAGGAAAGCTGTAATCAATAAATTCTTGCTTCCTAAAATAGGGTTGTATATGCTTCTTTGATTTGAGGTTTTAAAGAGTTATTATAAAAGCCAAGGAGAGATAGCTTAGTCTAGCGGCTAAGAGCATGGACTCTGGCACCTAGGTTCAAATCCTGGCTACCACTTACTAGCTACAAAACCTTGGGTGAGTTATTTACCTTTTGTGTGCCTCAGTTTCTCATGTGCTAAATGGGTATGATAATGAAATCCAAAGATGTGTTTTGAGGATTAAATCATCTTAATATCTGTAAGGTACTTAGAACAGTGCATGGCAGATCATGAGTGTGTGTTAGGTATTTGAATAATATCAAATTGATTGCATTTTTTCCCCAAGATGGTACTGTATGTTGGTTAGTAATGAATATTGGCTATACTGATTGTCATAATTTTACAAAGAACTACTTCAATGAGAATCTTTTACTATTGTGTTCTTTGTATTTCTGAGATGGACTTAGTCTTCCTTCGTTAATAAGAAACCTTCCTAAATCCCCATCTTCTCAACTCTACCATTAGAATGAATCTTTTGATTCTACGGACCATGACTAGTAGTTAATGTTTGATTCTGTGCTTCCTCAAATCAGAACATGGTCACATCTGCCCCATTTGATGATAGACATGACCATTTTATTTAAAACTAAAAGGGGTACTTCTTTTAAAAGTTTGCCTTGCTAGGCTATGTAATTGAATTGGCTTTGGAAAACCTTAGAGAGCTTTCGTAGTTTCCAAGGATGAGAAGTTCGGTAAAAAATTAGTCATGATAATCAAAAGTGTCCCACAGAAATAGCCCAGTGAAAATCATCAGTTCCTCAGGTAGTAAGCTATGAATGCATCTAAAGTACCCAAAAAGCCTGTTAAAAACATGGATTCTGATTCAGTGGGATGGAGTAGGGGATGCTTTTCAACAGACTGATGGGCAGCTGGGTTTAAGAAACTCACTGTAAGGGAATGATTAAAAATAATAATGAATTTTCTCCTAGTAGGAAGAGAGAGAATACAAATTTATGACACTGGAATATAAATCCCATGTCTACTTCAGTTTCCCTAATACCTTCAGCATCACCTGGCACTTAATAGATGCTTAATAAATATTTATAATAAATACACGTCCATGGGGGTCACTGTTTATGTAATGGTGGTCTTGTGTACATGGGAATGACCCCTTAGATTTCCTTGCCTGGTGACATTGGATATGGTTTTGGAGGAAGTGGTCTTAAAGAATGTGAGTGAAAGCAAGAAACTTGAAAGGTGGGAAAACCTAGATGGTCATCAGGCAATCAGCTTTTCATGTGGATATCACTTGTCTTTATAAATTTAAAATGTAAATATAACTTTATAAAATTAGACTGTAAATTTCATGAAAACAGTAAATGTACTTTTGAATATTCACCATGGCACCTTACAGAAGGATAACACCTTGAGTCTTTATCACTTCCATTTCTCAAAAAAATACAAAAGGGGATCCAATTTATAAACCCCTCTCTTCTCTCGTATCTCTGTTGCTTGAAAACCTCTGTTTTTTCTGATCACTCTCTCTTCTTCCCTTTGGGAAGCGGCCATTGTGATGTTTGTTTTGTCTGGCAGTTGCAAAGGGCTGCTCTAGGATGGCTGAACGATCCATCAGCTTTGTGCTCCTTGTCTTTCCCTCACTCCTTGGTAACAGATAGACAGAGGAGCCTATGGAGAACATAATTCTCTCACTCTGCTTTTCTTAGGAGTTTTGCGGATTACTTATGGTAAATAATATTCTCTGTTGTATTATATTCCTTGCCCTTTTCAGACCTTTTTCTGGCACCTTGACTCCTGATCTTGTCTTGCCCCATAGTTCTTACATCACACTCACCCTTTGGATCTCTTAATTGATGTTTACTCTTAATACCAATCCCTGGTCTCCACCTAGATGGCAGTCAGTAACCAATCAGATTGTGTCTGCCTCCAGGAACTCTGGGTGCCCCCCTACCTTGGCTTTAGCCCTTAAGCTGGCATTACCACCGGGTCTGTCCTGGTTCAGGGGAATGAAGAGCTGGAAGAAGAAGGACTATCTATTAGGCTAGAAGAGAAATTATATCCTAACTTTTAAAAGTTTTTCCTCCTTTTACTTCTTCACTAGAATAAGCTGATTAATTCTGATTTTCCTTTCAACAGAAGCAAAATTATATTACATTATGTATTTAGCAACTTCTTTTGCACTTAGTACCACATACGGAACAAATCATAAACTACTTGACAAGTTAAATTTCCCCAATAAATCTAGGACCTTAATGATTTATACAATTATGAAACACATTGTCATGAATCTAAAGACGTTTTCTTTCATTTGCACTTGTAGTACTCCACAGAGTTGTACATATTTTGTTTAAATTGGGTGAATAAATCCAATCTCAGTATACAATACCAAATTTCATTCCAATATGAAACAAAATTGCCAAAAATAATCATAGAAAACCAGGACTTAAACAGGATGTACTAATACCTTAATAGTGGGATGGACTCAGACTTTTCATTCACTTAACAAATATGCAGTTTGAGCACCTACTCTGTACTAAGCACTCTTCTAGGCATTTAGAATACATCAGTGAAAAAAACAAAGATACCTGCCCTTCTGGAGCTTACATTCTAAAGGAGTAAGACAGACAATGAAAAATAAACATATATAATAAAGTTGGTGTGGCAGTTTGATATTATTTATGAATCCCCAAAAAGAGAAAGATTATGTTTGTAAACTGGTCTGTTCCTCTGGGTGTGATACCCTTTGATTGTATTAAATTCAAAGGTATTAAGTTTACTTGATAAAACCAATCTAGGGCTTTTGATTCGACCATGTCAGTAGGGCATCACTCAGGTTGAGTCCCTGCCCCCTTGGTGAGCTATATAGACGGGCACGCACTCAAGAAGCCACACGGAAGAGCAGAGAACTTGGTCATTTCGGTACTGCCATGTGACAGAAAGGAGAAAGCTCAAACAGCTAAAGCCCTAGAGAGAGATGAGCGATTCACCTGATAGTTTACAGCTGACCTTGTGAAGAGACCAGAGAAGCTGAGCACTGAGAAGGCCTGGAGACAAACAAGCCCTATGCCAGACTGTAGCTGAGAGAGAGGAAGGCTGAACCCTCGCAGAGATCTGCAACCATCTTGCTTGAACACGTAGCAACTGACTTTGGTGAGAATGCAACCTTGAGTTGGACTCTTTAGGGCCTTGTAAGCTTTTACCCCAAATAAAAATGAACAGGTTTCTGGTACTTTGCATCAGCACCCCTTTGGCTGACTAATACAGGCAGTAAGTACTATAGAAAAGAAAAAAATAAGGGTAAGACAGATTTGGGAGTGCCAGAGATGGGGTGGGTTGCAATTTTAAATCGATTGGTTATGGCCATTAAGAAAGTGACCTGAGCAAACCCTTGAAGGAGGTGAGGTTGTTTACCCTTAATATCTGAGGAATAACCAGTGCAAAGGCCCTAAATAAAAGTGGATCATTTGTTCAATGAGTATAGAATGGAGAGAACAAGGGGCAGAGTATTTGGAGATAAAAGTCAGAGAAGACTTGGTACTGGTTCATGAAGGACTTTGTATGCCATTGTAAAAGCTTTGGCTTTAATCTGGAGAAATGAGGAACAAACTCAAGATTTTGTGTAAAAATATGAATAAGTTGTACCTATTTAAAGGATCCTTCTCACTGCTGTGGTGGGGATAGTCTTTAAAGAGGAAAGGGTAGAAGCAGGGAGGCCATTAAAGAGACTCATCCAGGAGAGAGATGATGGGTGGCTTGGACCAGTGTGGCAGCAATAGAAGTGGCAAAAATTCACTAGATTCTGTATATATTTTTAGGAAAGCCAAAAAGATTTTTCTAATGGATTAGAAGTGGAAGTATAAGAAAAAGAGTTAAGGATGATTCCTAGATTTATTGGTTAAGCAACTGGAATGATGTTGAAGTCATCAACTGCTTCTGTAGATCAAGTTTGGGGAGTAAGATCAGAAGTTCAACACATTTAAAATGTCTAGATTTGGCTCACTTTTATTAAATTTTATGAGACTTTAATTTTTTGAAACCTTCTATTTGATATAAGGCCTCTAGACACTGTAATTTATTTTAAAATATTTTAAAGCTATCATACATTTGTAAAATAGAAAGTTATAAAATGATTAGCAAAATTAGACCCCAAGCAATAGCAGCATGGTATTCTATTCAGATGGGCTAGATGGAAGCAGCATCTTTGCATATGAACTTGGAGAGCAATGGAGCCAAAAGCTTTGATGAAAATTGAAAATACATAAGATCAGTTATGGGAACATTTGAACTAAGTATTCTAGAAAATAAATTCACTGAACGCAAAATATCTTTCTAGAATAATTTAGAGAACAACATATACATTAACTGTATGTACCAGTTAACATTTAGAACTTGGAACTGATTCTGGACAAATTTCTCAGGATCTCAATTTTTTGCTCATCTGTGAAATGGGACTATAAAACCTCCTTATGAATTTCTAAGTGTTTGATCTAGAATAAATTTCCATGACTTATGTGAAGGTACATTGTAAACTATAAAAGTACTATAAATATTTCTGCAATCAAAATACCTATGAGAAAATAAATTTGCCTTTGATTCTATCTAGATTCATGAACATATATTGGAACAAAATATGTCAAGGCTCACTAACATGACCAGGGGCAGAGTCAAAATTAACCAATATTATTAAAAAATTCATCAGTATTTCCTTCCTGCTACAATATCAATACCACTGCCATTTAGTATACAGCATACATCAATGTTACTCTGTTCTAACTCATAAAGTGCTTTCACCAGAAAATGTATTTGATCTAGGTATTGAAAAAAGCTTCATGTTTGTGACTCAATTCTCATATCAAATAAAGGGTTGTCAGAATGCCTATATCCCCTACAATTGTGACAATGATTTTCTTTACTTCTGGTTGGATAATATTCAAATATACATGTCTACATTTGTAAACATGCACTTCTCTGAAATATTCTTGGTTTCCATCTGTTTGCTTCAAGAGCTCCATTAAAACCCTGTCCAGTTATATATGGTTGTGAGTGAACATCTCTGACTTAGATAAATGGTCCAAGTCTGATGATTAAATGTTTATCAGTGTCTTTCTGGAAAGAGGCAAATTCAAATGAATGAGACCATGAAAGTGTATCCAACACATTCCCTTCCACTATATCTGAAGATTTATTTAGAAACAGCATCAATCCATATTCTCAAGCTTTATTGCATTCCTCACTGTCACTTCCTGCAAAGGTAGCCCTAAGCTAAATTTGGGGATAGGGAAATATAACACACTCTTAAAATATAACCGTTAGCGGAGAACAACATGAGACTGAAAGGCTACGTGAGTTCAAGGAAATAATAATTTATCTTATTTTGGTGAAAATTTTCAAACTTATAAAACATTATAGAGCATGGTATAATAAATACCAGCTTCAAAAAGTATCAATATTTTGCTAATTTTGCTTTGTTTATCTCAACCCTGCCCCCCCCCCCGACTCCCCAATACACACACCTTTTTTTTCTTTCTGGAGTATTTTAAAAGCAAATCCTGGACATCATGAAATTTTACCAATGTTACATACTTCAGTTAGTATTTCTAACTGATAAGGACTTTTAATTTAGCCATCTAGCATTATCACACTTAATAAAATTAGCAAGTTCTTAAAATTGTTTTTTTAAAATCAAGATTGAAACAAAGCCCACATATTGCACTTGGTTTTCTTTCTCTAAAGTCTCTTTTATTATTATTTTTAAAGTGTTCAACATTTACAAACACTCTATAACCATCAAGTAGTAACTCCCTCTTGCCTCCTCCCCATACCCCCTGGTAACCTCTAGTCTACTCCTGCCTCTATAAATATGCTATTTCTAGATATTTCATATGAATGAAATCATACAATATTTTTCCAGTGTGCCTTGGTTATTTCATTCAGAATAATGTTTTCAAGGTTCATTCATTTTGCAGCATATCTCAAAACTTCATTCCTTCTTATGGCTGAATAATATTCCATGGTGTATATTTACCATATTTTATCAATTCACTCATCTGTTGATGGGTTCTTTCCACCTTCTGACTGTTGTCTGTATGCTGCTATACCAATGTTTATAGCAGTGTACGAGTAACTGAGACCCTGTTTTCAATTTCTTTGTATATAGACCTAGGAGTGGAATTGCTGGGTAATATGGCTATTCTATAGTTACCTTTTGAGGAACTGCCACACTGCTTTCCATTTTATATCCCTACCAACAATACGTGATGGTTCCAATTTCTCAGCATCCTTTCTAACACTTGCTATTTCCTGTTTTTTAATAATAGCCATCCTGTGTGTTCGAAGTTGTCTTTTATTTTTAATGCCATCAGTTTTTTGGAGTTACCAGGTTAGTTGAACTCTAGCTTATCCCATATTTTGCATTTGGCTGTTGGCTTCCGCATGGTGTCATACAAATTATAAGGAGTAAATTTTAATGATACATATTTTTAGCAATATTGCATTCATAAATTTTGGTAGGGTATCCAGCCCCAGTGGAAATTTGGTTGTCTGTTTACTCTTGGAGGCAAATTTAAGATATGAGGAACTTTTGAATAGTATGGGAATTAGAGCTTGGAGAAAAATGCTTATTTCTATTTTGTGGTGACTAAACTATAGGGAATGTTTAATGGGCCAACAGGCAACTTTGAGGACAAGAATTAATAATAAAGTGCAGTAAATCTATGTTGGCTTAGCATTCATATTTATCAGCATTTCTGTTCTTCACTTCCCATCTTGCTTACCTTTTAGCACATATTCAGAAAAAGCAATTACTTGATGTTGTTCCTTGCTAAAAAAACTTACTAATTTTTGTGTTAATATTGAGATTGTGTTCTAACAGAAGCTCAGAAAATTCTATCAAACAGAAATAAAAATTCATTTGCAGTCATTTATATTGAGAGAAATCAGTTTTCTAGCTTTTCATTAGAACAAATTCCATGAAGGCACTTCTAGCACCAGAGTCACACTGTAAATTTTATTGTCCTAAAGATATATATTCCCAAATATTCTTATAATTTCTCACAGTGGAGCAAAGGCGTTTTAGAGTAATTGTAAAATACTCTTAAGCAAATTTGTGCCTTAATATTTGATGTTTCACTTTGCCTGTATGGCTGTGCTTTGAATATAAAGTCAATGTCGTTTAAATAGTATCATAATAAACATTTTGCAGTATTCATTTCACATACATTCTGATGGTGCAAGAATTTTTAAAGAAAATGTTCTATTGTGTTTTTAAAGCACTGTACATAATAATTGGGTACAATAGTATATTTTAAAATTTGCCTTCCTGACAAATACATCAGCATTAGGAATTAAATTCTGCAACCACCAGGTGGGAAAGATAATAGAATTCTTGATTTGGACAAAGAAGCAGATGTTCCATAGGTTAGTTCTATTTTTGTTTCTTAAATAGTAAATATGATTCTTTACTTCAGTTTGTGGCACTAAGAGATATTAAATTTCAAAGAGAAGTCAAGTCCTGCACAGGTATGCAGTGTTACAGCGGTAAATAGGAGCCTCTGGGTCCTTATGTCACACTAAACTATATCATCTTATTTGGTGACTCTCTCAAGCCGAGCTGGTGAACCCTTCTCTCTATTTTTAATGTTCTGTAACTGTGGCCATCCCCTGCTAAGGAAGTTCCTTTAAGAATGTGGGGGAATGCTTAGGAAACTCTTGTGGCTAACAGCAGAGCCCCCATGTGGCAAAATTGTGATTCAAGAAAAAATTGACTTAGAACCTCGAAGCAAATGCTAGTCCTTAATAAAAATAAAATTCAGAACCCTTTTATATGGTTCTGGATTGAGAATTCTGTTATTTATTCAACAACTATTAAGCTTTTACACTGTTTTGGTGCTGGGGATACAATCATGCCTACCATCAGAGGACTTACATTCTTGTTAACGAGATAGACAATAAAAATAAAAATCATAGACTGTCTGAAAGGGCGGGAGAAGAAGGGAAAATGGGCATCCTAGCTGTACTACAATGTCAAGTGGTGATAAGTGCTATGAAGAAAAATAATGAAGGGTAAGGACTAGTGACAGTTTAGGGTGGTCAGGAAATCCCTTTTTGAGGAGTTAATATTTGAGAACAAGAAGGGAGCAACTCATGTGATTATCTGTCTCCTTAGATGTCACCTGCCCTTGGAATCTTTCACTGATCACCACTGACACTATTATAGTGACTTCAGGAAGCCACTGCTTCCCTTTCAACTCTTCATCCCAAAAGTGGACAGTTTCTCTTTCTTGTACCAAGTAGCACAACTGAAAGTTTAAACAAAATTTTACCAAGTTTAGGAGATAACACAAATAAAATAAACATGGAAAGGAATGTGATTTATAAAGTGAAGATTACTCACCTATAGTATGTGTTCCACCCCAGGGTTCTTTCCCTTCTTGACTGAAAAAAGAAATGTCTCCTTTAATATTCATCAACAAGAATACAATCCTAAACATCTGAACTCTTCAAATTCTAGTCAAAGAGAAGACATCTCTCTTCTCTTTACAACTGGGTTGCTTTTCTTAGATCCTGTTTCCTGATTGCAAATTGGAATCAGGAATATTTGCTCCATCAGATATGACCCCATCTACCCAAAGACCCAGTTGCAGGCTTCATCAATCATATATTATCTGTATACAATAAGCCCTTTCACCATTTTGCTTTTCTTTCAGTTAAAAATTATCTTGAATACCATTGATTGTATAGTTTGTATGGATTTATGCTTTATTAATATGTATCAATAAAATTGATTTGTTAAAAAATTGTCCCTATTTTCTTTCTCTTTCTTTTAAAAATTTGCTTAGTTTCCTCTGTATCTAGTGCTAATTATTTTATCCAAATGTTTTAACAGATTTGTCAGTTGCCTAATTTTACCAAAACATCCAAGCACTTCAGATAATTACTCAGTTTTATTTTTCCCTGGGAGACTTTCCTTCTGTGGCATTCCATTTCTCTGCCCCAATATCTAGTCATAGCTGTTAACCTAGGTACCCTTCACCATTCAGCTATATTGAATACCCTGTTTCATGGATCTCACATACTCATTTTCTTTGTTTACCACTCATTTTGTTGAAGCACATCCACTGATTGTTTCATGGGAAAGGGTGCAAGGGAAATAAAAAATGTCATGTCTGATTTTTTTTAGATCACCTTTACTCTTGATTAATAGATTGGCTTTATATATAATTCTGCATTGTAAATCATTTTTCCTCAGAATCTTTATGAAATCTAGCCACTCCCTCTTGTTGAGAATCAGATGCTGATTCCCATTCATTTGTGCTTTTCCAATACGCTCTTTTTTCCAATACTTGGAATTTGCACAAGGATGTACTTTTCATTCATTTTTCTGAGTACACAGTGGACCTTTAAAATCTAGTGGCATTGTCCTTCAGTTCTGTGAAAATCTGTTGTATCTTTTTTTTTTTTTTTTTAATTCTCTCTCCCCACTTTCTCTATTCTCTCTCCATGGAATTTCTATTGGTCAGATTTTGAACTTCTGGATTGGTCTTTGTTTTTTCACTCCTATTTCCCATCTCTTTATCTTTTGTCATACTCAGGGTGATTTCCTCAGCATCATGTTGTAATATCTGTCTGTCTGTCTATCTATCTCATCTATCATCTACCTGTCTCTCCAATCATCTGTAATCTACTTATTTAAAGATTAGATCAGGTATCTATAAACTATCACATGACCAAATGCAGCAATGATGTTGTTGGGTCAAGTAGTGTAAATAGAGTAAAATTATTGTAAAGAAAGTGTTATTAGAACATAGTCATTCTCATTACCTTACCTATTGACTGTGGCTGCTTTCATTCTATAACTGCAGAGTTTAGAGATCGAATGGCTTGCAAGCCTAAACTATTGCATATGTGGCCCTTTACAGAAAGTTTGCTGACCCGCCCCTCTCCAATGTAGATAATCATATTTGTTATCTCCATGATCTTGTTTTTGGTTCTCTTATTGCTCCTTCTTCATAGCATACTGTTTTACTTTTATGAATATGAAATCTTTTCTCATTTTGAGGATTTTATTTGGAGTTCTCTGGTCACATATTGCTTTCTGAAACATCACTATTTTCTCTGAGGTAATTCAGTTCATTTTGGGTTATTTCATGTTGGAGAGTTTTATCAAATGCTGAGAATCTAGTGTGCTCATTCAGATTATTGAGTAAGGCACTATAAGCTATTGGAAAGTTCTGTGTATGGAGGCAAGGTTTTGGCCTGTGGGTTTTGTGGTAGTATGATTAGGCAGTGAGCTTACCTTTTCACTGAGGAATCTCCGGATGCATGAATGTAGAATTTTATTCCCCAGAATAGATCCCCCCCAAAAAAAATTCCTGCATGGGAGTTAACCCCTGGAGGGAGACAGGGCCCCAAGTTCATTATGAACATTCTTACTTAATTGTCCTATTTTCAATCTCTTACCTCACTGCAGTGCCTGAAATACATGGGTCTAGCCTCTCAGGTTTGAATTTTCCAGAAAACAAACTGCTCTTCTCTGCTGGAAGGAAGAGGTAGTTCCTTGATTGTTTGGGGTGAGGATGGGGATCTGGTGGTCAACTATTCTCCATGAATGTTTTTAGTCCCATATTCATCCCCCAGTTTCTGATGACTCTCTGGACTTTTGTTGCACAACATGGGGTTCCCCTTGTAAGCACCTATGTTTAAGTTCTTTGTCTCTACAAATCCTGTGTTCTGTTTTCCAAAAATGTTAGAAATTATTCTTTCATTCACTCATGTCTCTTCTTTATCTTCATTTGTATTCATTTGTCATTATATGAGTTTTGAGGAGGAAGAGGCAGTAAAAGTATGCAGTCAATCTGTTCTGTTTCAGACTTGCATTTCTCATAACAGATTTCAGGGATGGCACGTGGTGACAGAGGTTGAGGGAAAGACTGGTAAAGCTGTTGTATAAACCAGGACTATAAACTAAGGATAGAAATGGGGAGTAAAGGTCTTCAAATATAACAATGAGCTACCATAATCTTTTGTCACCCATGTCTGCTTTTTTTTTTTTTTT
>JAQZBX010025180.1:0-29697 GCA_029593785.1 Cabassous unicinctus | reverse complement strand
AAAAAAAAGAAGAGCAAACTATTCCCAAAGGAAGGGGGAAGGAATAAAATAAAGATTAGAGCAGAAATAAATGAAACTGGAAACAACAAAACAATAAAAAGAATTAACAAAACCAAAAGCTGTTTTTTTTTTGAGAACATTAAAATATTAACATATTATCTAGCTACAGTGGTAACAACAAAAAAAGCATGATATGGGCATAATGATAAAAAGGTTGACCAAGGGAATTGAATTGAGAATTCAGAAACAAACTCTCATATCTATGGTCAAGTGATTTTTGGCAAGGCTCTCAAAACCTGTCAGCTGGGTCAGAATAGCCTATTCAAAAAATGGTTCTGGGAAAACTGGATATAAAAATATAAAATAAAGAAAGAGGACCCTTCTCTCACACTTTACACAAAACTTAATTCAAATGGATTAAGGAAATAAATTTTAAAACTAGAAACATAAAACTCTTAGAAGAAAATGTAAGGAAACATCTTGAAGTACTTGTGCTTGGGGCTAGTTTATTGGAACTTACACAAAATACACAGACAACAAAAGGAAAAAAGATAAATGGGACTGCCTCAAAATTAAACACTTTTGTTCTTCAAAAGAATTTGATAAGGAAATAAAAAGGAAGCCTACTAAATGGGAAAAAAATCTTTGGAAACCATATATCTGTTAAGGGAATGATCTCTGGATTACATAAACTTAAGGAAAAGATGACAAGCAACCCCATTAAATTACAGTCAAAAGAGATGAGCAGATCTTTTTCTGAGGTGATAATACAAATTGCCAAAAGATACATGAAAAGATGTTTAACATCACTAGCTATTAAAACAATGCAGATCAAAATGACAATGAGATATTATCTCATACCATAAAGAATGGATAGTATTGAACAAAATCTTCCTGTACTGGAGAGTATGTGGAGAAATAGGAACACTACTTCACTGTGTTGTAAGGGAGAGAAAATCAAAATAGGCAGAATGATATGGAAGTTAAACTACACACTATTATTAAACAATCAGTAGGTCAAGAAGAAAATTGCAAAAGAAATAAGTAACAACCATGAAATGAATGAAAATGAGAAGACAACATATCAAAACCAATGGGATGCAGCAAAAGCAATGCAGAAAGGGATATTCATAGCCAGAAATGCCTATATTAAAAAAGAAGAAAAAGCTGAAATCAAAGACCTAATTGCACACACAGAGGAAATAGAAAAAGAACAGCAAACTAATCCCAAAGAAAGCAGAAAGAAGGAAAAAACAAAGATTAGAGCAGAACTAAATGAAACTGAGAATAAAAAGCTGGTTCATTGGGAAGCTTAACTAAAATGACATACCATTATCTAAACTTACAAAGAAAATAAAGAGAGAAGATGCAAATATATACAATACAAAAGGAGAGAGTACATATCTGCACTGATCACACAGAAATAGAGTATCATAGAGGATATTTTGAATATTATATGTCAGCCAGATGGATAACTTAGATGAAATGGACAAATTTCTAGAAGCACACAAGCAACCTAGATTGATGAAAGAAGAAATTATTGAAGTCAACTGAACAATCACAACTGAGGAGGTTTAATTAGTCATCAAAAATCTCCAATCCAAGAAAAGCCCAGGACCAGATGGTTTCATGAATGAATTCTACCAATCATTCCAGAAAGAACTAATGCTAAACCTGTGTAAACATTTCTAAAATATAGAAGTGAAGGAACATTACTAACTCATTCTATGTTGGAAACATCACCCTAAAACCAAAGCAACATAAAGGCACACCAGAAAAGAAAATTACAGACTACTCTAATGAATTTAGATGCTAAAATCAACAAAATACATGCTAATCATACTCAACAGCACATCAAGTGAGTTATGCACCTTGATCAAGTGGGTTTTATCCCTGTTCTGCAAGGATGGTTCAATGTAAGGAAATAATTCAAAATAATACAGCACATTAACAAATGAAAAGAAAAAAACACAAATATGATCTCTATTGATGCAGAAAAAGCATTTTACATAATACATCATTCTTTATTGATATAAACACTTCAAAAGATAGGAATAGGAGGAAACTTCCTTAACATGATAAAGGGTATATATGAAAAACCCACAACTAACATCATAATCAATGGTCAAATGCTAAAGGCTTTCCCTCTAAGATTTGGAACAAGACAAGGATGCCCACGGTCATGACTCTTATTTAACATTTTGTTAGAATTACTTGTTCATGCAGTTATGCAAGAAAAAGAAGTAAAACATTCACTATTTGCAGATGACATTATCCTATATGTAGAAAACCCTGAAAAACTACAACAAAGCTTCTAGAGCTGATAAATGAGTTGAGAAAAGTGACAGCATATATGATCACCATGAAAATATCAGTAGCACCTCCATACACTAATAACGAGCAATCTGAAGAGGAAATAAAGAAAACATTCCATTTCCAATAGCAACATAAAGAAGAAGCATCTAGGAATAAGCATAGCTAAAGATGTAAAAGACTTGTACACAGAAAACTTCACAACATTGTTGAAAGAAATCACTGATGGCCTAAATAAATAGAAGAATATTTCAGGTTCATGGATTAGAAGACTAAACATCATTAAGATGTCTCTTCTACCTAAATTTATTTACAGATTTAATGCAATACCAATAAAAATTACAACAGCATTTTTTTAAACTAATTGGAAAAGCTAATTATGAAATTTATTAAATTCATAGGGCAAGGGGCCTGGAATAGCCAAAAACATATTGAAAAGGAAAATGAAATTGGAGGAATCATACTATCTGACTTTAAAGTATACTACAAAGCCATAGAGGGCAAAACTGCATGGTATTGGCACAAGTGTAGATATACTGAGCAATGGAAATGAATTGAGAGTTCTGATATTGAACCTCACATAAACAGTCAACTGATACTTGACAAAGCCACCAAGCCCACTGAAATGGAACAGAATGGCCTCTTCAAGAAGTGGTACTGGCAGAACTGGATATAAATGTCCAAAAGAATGAGAGAGGATTGCCATCTCATGCCTTATATAAAAATTAACACAAGATGGATCAAAGAACTAAATATAAGGGCCAAGGCTAAAAAGCTCCTAGAAGAGAAGGTAGGGAAGAATCTATGAAATCTTGTATTAGGAAAAGAATTCATAAATTTTATATCCAAAGTGAGGAATGAAAGGAAAAATAGATAAATGGACCTCTGCAAAATTAAAAACTTTTGCACTTCAAAGGAGTTTTTCAAGAAAATGAAAAGGCAGCCTACTCAATGAGAGCAAATATTTAAACCACTTTTCCAACACAGGCCTAATGTCCAGCATATATAAAGAAATCCTACATCTCAAAAATAAAATACAAATAACCTATTTTTAAAATGAGTAAGATATTTAAATAGACTCTTTTACAAAGAGAAAATATGTCTTTACAAAGAGAAAATACAAATGGCTAAATAGCATATGAAAAGATGCTCAGCATCACTAACTATTAAGGTATTAGAAATCAAAACTGCCCTAAGATATATTACACCTATTAGACGGATGGCTATTTAAAAAAAAACAGAACTAAAGTATTGGAGAAGATATGGAGCTAAGGGTACACTCATTCACTGCTGGTGGGAATGTAAAATGGTGTAACCATTGTGTACTATGGTTTGGCAATTCCTCAAGAAGATAACTATAGACTTGCCATATGATCCAGGAATCCTAAGCCTGAGTATAAACTCAGAAGAATTGAAAACAGGGACATGAAAAGATTATTTGCACACAAACACTCATAGTGGCATTATTCACCCTTGCCGGAAGTTGGAAGCAACCCACGCATCCATTAATAGATGAACAGATGAGCAAAATGTGGTACATACACAAAACAGAATATTACTCAGTTGTAAGAAGTAAAGAAGTATTGAAACATGTGATAACATTGATGAATCTTGAAGACCTTATGTTGAGTGAAGTAAGCCTGTCACAAAAGGGCAAAAATTGAATGACCTCACTGATATGAACTAAGCATATTGAGCAGACTCACAGAGATAGTCTGGAAGATAGGTTATCAGGAGACAGAAAGGTAGTAGAATGTGGGGAGACAATGCTCAATATGGACAAAAGCCATAATAAGGTGGAAGGCAGGCGTCTGACAGTGGGTGGCTGTGATGGTGGTGCAGGAATGTAAGTGAGGTTGATGGAGCTGGATTGTGAGGTTGAAGAGGGTATTGGTTTGGCTTGGACTGTCCATGGAAGAGGAGGAGGGCTGGAGGAAGAAACAGGTGAACTCTGGGGGTTTGTCGATCTGTGCTTGAAACTACAATGGTGAGAATGTTCTTTTGGTCAACATGGCAAGGAAGGATCACTAGTGCAGGGCAACAGTGATGAGGTATATGTGGGATAAGGTGCACCTAGGGCATATTTTTATGGAATATGAATGTGTTCATCTTTTCATATGATGTCATCTCAGTGGGTGGAGATGAACACAATAAACAAGAAAACATTAAAGTCCTGTCCTGGAGAGTCCTGCTACATTCTCAAAATTCAAGAATCTCTCAAGGATATAGGCAGTGCATAATAAAAGAAAGTAGATCATAATGTCACACCCTCAATAATAATGCATGTAAATACAAACCTTATTCTTCCAAAATTGAAAATTAGTGGTTACCATACATTCTGAGGGGAGGTGACAGAAAGAATGGGTGTAATATAGGTATTTTGAGGGTTTTGGAATTGTTCTCCATGATCTTATATTGACAGATACAGACCACTATACATTTAGTCAGAACATGTAAGTGTACAGTACAAAATGTAAACTATAAAGTAAACCATGGACTATGGTTAGTAGCAATGCTTTGATATTTATTCATCAATTGTAACAAATGTACCATACTCATATAGGAAGTTTTTCGTATGTGAGGATGTGGAGAAAGTAGAGGGTGGGGAGTATGGGAATCCCTTATATTTCTAAGAGACTTTACTGTAACCTAAAACTTCTTGGAAAATAAAGTGAAAAAAATAAGAGAGTGGGGGAACACACAGAAGAAATTGTCAGTATACTTAAAAGGTAACAGATCTTAAGTTAATGAAAGGCACAATGCAAAATAAAATTAACATATTTTTAATTTCATTAGTTTTGGATTTGTTTTAGGAGAGGTTTATGATTGCAGAAGTGGTGCAACTGTGGCAGGGGAGGATTACTGGTGTGGCATGTCAGTGGTGGGGGGATCTGTGGAGGGGTGTGCCTGTGGCTTACCGCAACGGAATATGAATGTATTCGTATGCTACTGGAGTGATGTTTCCATGAGTGGGGACCCACAGAATAGCCAAAGGAACATTGAATTGCCATCGTAGGAAGTGCTGCTACATTTTCTAATAGAGTGACAAGAATCTCTAGAGTACATGGACAGTGCCTAGTGAAAGAGGACAAATCAATATGCCAGGCCCTTGATATTGATGTGTGTACTTATGAACCTTCTTCTTGTAAATTTGAAACTTTGCTTAGTAATATATATTGCCTAAGTTACTTCCTGAAATCCTCATATTTGCTCAAATGGGAACTCTCTCTAAGCCAAAGTCAGCATATAAACTCATTACTTTCCCCTCGGTGTGGGACATGACTTCCAGAGATGAGGTTCCCTGGCACCAAGAGATTATTACCAAGTGCCATCTAGCAATGCATTTGGAAAAAGACCTACACCAAAATGGGGAAGATTAAATACAAATATTTTTTTTTATGGTTAAGAGGTTTCAAAGTGAGTTTTACTCCAGAGGTTATGTGTATACATGTCTCAGGAGGATCACACTGACTGCCACAGTAAACAGTGCCACAGTAAACAATGCCTCAAGCAGGGGTGCCCCTGAGGGTTCTAGAGACATCTAGAAACTATAGGCAGGGCAGACAACCTCAGGAAATGGCACCTTGGAATATATCTTGGAGTATATGATAACCTATCTCCCCAAAGTATTAGAATTAGAATCATTTATATATTTCCTACAAATGGTCCTTCTGCCCCTTTTAGTTGAGCCTATAATTAGCAGTATACCCATTAAACGTATGTCCCAGAGAATTAATCTTCTAGCTGTTCATATGCCAGTTGAGCCCTGAATCTCACCAGAGTTTCAACACCTACTCTCTAGTTCAACAGATTAACCCAGAAAAATCAACAAAAGGATGATGCTAGACAACAGTCATTACCCAAAACAAAGAATGTCTACATGTGCAACAAGACACCTCCATCCATCTGCCCATGGTATCTAAGCACCCTCTCAAACAAAAGCAGAGTGGTCACGATGATCCTAAAATCAAGATTGAGGAATGAACAAACATAAGGGTGATTGAAACTATGGACTAAAATATGCCTATTATTATTCTAATAATTGAAGTAGGTATAAGAGTGATATAAGAGAGTCGGGAGGTCATCCCAGAGGTAATGCTTACGCACACCTCAGTAGGATCTCATAGAACACCAAAGTGGATATCACCCCACACAGAGGGGCTCCTGAGGTCTCTGGAGACACCCAGGTCCTATATAAGGGGGTATAGCTCCAGAGATTGATGCCTTATCATTGGGCTCTACTTTGGATTCTGTGCTCCTGAGAGTGACAGAGTTGGACTCAAATAAGTCCTCCCTGCACATGGTCCATCGGTCCCTTCTATTCAAACATATATGTGATGCTGGAGTTTGTAGGTGTACTTCCAGAGACAGGAGCCTCTGGCCTGCCCATATCCCAGCTGTGCCTGGAATCATGGTGGAGCTGCAACTCCTACTCTACAGCTCAATGGACTCATCCAAGTCACCTGGTGAGGAGATGAAGATGGACAACGACCATCCCAGGGAATGGAGAGAGCCTGCAGCTGCAGGCAAGATAATCCCATCCACTGTATCCATGGGATATAAGCCCACTCTCACTTGGAGGTGGAGTGGACATCACCATCCCAGACTCCTCAGGATTGGGGGAAGAGCTATGGACTAGAGTGGACTTAATGGTATTCTGTTGTAGACATATTGTGATTCAAGCAATGGAAGAAATTATAACAGTGAGGTGTAGCCAGTGGCCACTAGATGTTTTTGGAGCAGGGAAGGGAAAAACAGTTGTAATACATGGGCTTTTTCTGGACCTGGGAATTATCCTGAGTGACATTACAATGACAGATATAGACCATTTTACACCAGCATATACCATGCAGCACTGTGTCAGAGAGAATTGTGGTCTACAATGTGAACTATGGTCCATGCTTAGTGGCAAATTCCCAGGATGTCTATATCCATTGCAGATGATGTGCCACACTAATGAAAGATGTTTATGAGGGATGTTATGGGAGGTGTGGGAGGTGGGGAACATGGGAATCCTTGCTTTTTGTGTGTGTAGCATTTATGTAATCTAACCATCTTTTAAAAAATATATATATATTTTTAAAAATCTATGTGAAAGTACAGCACAGTCAGTGTATCCTAAGGTGAACCATGGACTGTTGATAATAATACAATTATAAAAGTGTTATCATAGCAATTACAATAAATGTACCACACTAATGCAAAAAAAAAAGAGTGATGTAAAGACAGTTGTCACCAGAGGTTCTAGGGTTGGAAGGGGAAAAAATGATGTAGCATTGGGCATTTCTGGAACATAAGAATTGTTTTGCATGATATAGCAATGATGGATACATACCAGTATACATTTTGCCAAAACCTATAAAATTGTGTGGTGAAAAGAGTAAACCATAATATAAACTAAGGCCCATGCTTAGTAGCAATGCTTCAATATGTGTTCACCAATTGTAGCAAATACACTTCGTTAATAAAAGATGTTGTTAAGGGGGAAAGTGTGGGAGTGGGAGGGGGTAAGGCATATGGGAATAACCTATATTTTTTATGTAACATTTATGTAATCTAAAGCTCCTGTAAAAATAAAGAAAAAATTCGAGGAAATATCATCTCACAGCATACAGAATGACCGTTATTTAAAGAACAGAAAACTTTAAATGCTGGAAAGGAGTGGAAGAATAATAATACTCCTTCACTTTTGTTGATACTGTATAATGGCACATCCACTGTAGAAGAGAATCTGGCAATTCTTCTGGAAAGTAAATGAAAAATTCCATATGATCCTGCATTCCCATTACTAGGAACCTATTCAAAAGAACTGAAAGCAAGGGCATAAACAGGTGTTTGCACACTGATGTTCATAGCAGCATTATTCACATTGTTAAAAGAGGGAAGCAACTTAAGTGTCCATCAAACAATTAATGGATAAACAAGATGTGGAATATTCATATGATTAAATATTACTCAGGTGTAAGAATAAGTCAACTGGGGAAGCACATGAGAACATGGAAGAACCTTGAGGATATGATGTTGAGTGAAATAAGCAAGACACAAAAGGACGAATATTGTCTGGTCTCACTGACATGAACTAAATACAATAAGTAAACTCATGGAGGTGCACCATGAAATGTAGGTTAGTGGGAAACAGAATGTGTGATAAGGTGGAGAAAAAGCTAGATGTATGTATAATATTTAGTAAGGAATGGAAGTGAGATTTGTTCACTTCCAGATTCTACATTTGTGCCTGGAGATAACAGAGGGGAATGGGTGTCAAACTTCACTTTAAACAACAAAACACTGATTCTCTGTGTACAGTGCCTGCCCAAACACTCTCAGTCCCATAACGAGCTTCAGAAAAATGGAGATAATCTCTTTTATTAACACATTGGAAATGAGGCTCTGAGAGAAAGTGTTGCATGGATGTTCACACAGAAAGCCAGCAATTTGATCTTTTTCCTCTTGTGCCTGTACATAGCCTAAACCAAGATACAAGGTAAAATAGGAGAACCAGTCACCTTTCTGGGCCCCAAGAGAATTTAGGCACTAATTTCTGCTGGAAAAAATAGTAGGGGGAGCTTGAGTATATGGGGTAAGATATTCCGTCCATTCTTGTTTACACTAAACCATACCCAGGGTTAGGAGAATATGAGTGGCACAAATCACTGATTTTAAAGATGTTCCTACTAGGACTTGTTTGGCCATAGAAATATTTCCCACTCTGGCACTTAGACTTGCCATAACTAATGGGAAGTATTTGTCTCCAAATGTTATGAGATTCCCACCAATATGATGTAAAGATGTGTACAAGAAGTATCACAGAACATTTTTCATAATGGGTTCAAAGTTAAAATCTAAATTCTCATGAAAATACAAATGGATAGACAATCTGTGGTATGTCTTAAAATTGAATACCAGTCAGAAATAAGAGTGAACTCCTGAAATAAACAAAATCCTTATGTTGAATGAATAAGCCTTACCCAAAGAAGTACATATGGTATGATTCTGCAAATAAGAAGTACCAGAACAGGCATAATGCATCCATTGTTGTGAACCATTGGAAAGTGTCATTTTTTGTCTAGAGGTAGATATTTACTGGGAGGGGACATGAGGGAACTCTGTAAAGTGAAGTTTAATGGGTTAATATTTTATAACTTGATAGAGGATTGGCTTACATAAATGTTTGCATCTGTTAAAACTCAGTTAAAATGTGTGAATTCTCTTGTATGTAAATTTTAACTAAAATGAATAAACAGTAAAAGTCTTACACACAAGTTGAATGAAGTTTGATATACTAGGAAAAATATTGTTGATGTCTCTAACTTTGTTTATTTCATAAACAAATATGAATTTATTTTATAATCATATATATTTATATTCCCATGTGGAAAATGGAGGCTGTTCATTCCACATTCAAACTAACCTAAATGCATGTATATTAAATGTTTTGCAATAATAATAATTTTCAATTTCTGGGATTTTCCCCCTATAATACAAATTTGACAGCATACCAATGTTTTCTGGGATTGTGTCAATAAAAGGAGTTATTGCTAATGACAATAAATAACAATAACCATAAAATTAATAACAATAAAAATCATAGAAAGAGTTTTAATATTCTTTTTTTTCCCAAGAACCATTATTTTCAGTGTTGAAATGTTTCATAACTAAGTTTTTATTTTTGAAAAACTTTCGATTACATAAATGTTACATAAAAAATATAGGGCTCTCCCACATACCCTGCCTTCTTCCACTCCACCACTTTTCTCTATTAACAGCATCTTTCTTTGGTGTGTTACATTTGCTACAATTGATGAATACATACTGAAGCATTGCTACTAACCATGGTGTATAGTTCACTTTGCGGTTTACACTTTGCGTCACAAAATTTTATAGGTTTTGATAAAATGAATAATGGCTTATATCTGTAATCACAATGTCATGCAGGACAACCCCAATGTCCAAAAAATGCCCCATGTTACACATATTCTTTCCTCTCCCTCCACTTAGAATCTTTGGTGGCCACTGCCTTTATATCATGGATTAAAATTTTTTCCTTGTCTAGATTAATAATGTTTATTTAATCCATAGTTGCATCACCCCATGTTTGTTCATTACTCAGTCTTGAGGATTTGGGGATGTTGATGCCCACTCTGTTTCTGATTAAGAGGGGACTTAGATCCCATGGGTCAGATGGATGTAACTGTCTTGTTCACAGTTGTGGTTAATCTGTTTTTTGTGATAAGAATTGTCCACCATCATCCTTTTGTTAGTTGTCCTGGGTGAGAGTAAGTGTTGCAACTCTGCTGAGAGTCAGGGCTCAACTGGCATATGAACAGACCAAAGATTTAAGCCTCTGGGAAATATATTTATTGAGAATAGTGCTAAATATAGACTCAAACAAAAGGTGCAGAAGAGCCATATATAGGGAAATTATGTGTCTTACTCTGTTATATTGGGGAGCATATATTGCAACGTAAAGTCCACTGACAGGATACTGAACTCCTGTGATTATCTGCCCTCCCTATAATGTCTAGATATCTCTAGAGCCCTCAGGAGAACCATTGTTTGAGGCACTGTGTACTTTGGCCTTCAATGAAATCCTGCTGAGACATGCATCAGAATAATTTCTGGAATGACCTCTTGACTCACTTTGAAATTGCTTAGACATAAAAACTCATTTGTATTTAATATTTCCCCCTTTTGTTTAAGGTCTTTTTCCAAATGCATTGTTAGTTGACACTGGATAATGATCCCTCAGTGTCAAGGAGGCTCATCCCCAGGAGTCATGCTCCATGCCACAGGGAAGTAGTGCATTTATATGTTGAGTTTGGGTAGAAAGACCACATTTGAGCAACAAGCAGACTTTCAGTAGGTTTCTCTAAGGCAATATATAATAGAAGAAGTAGAAAAGGATTAACTCTCTCATAAAAACAATGGAGGAAGGACAAAAAGCTATTTGAGAGAGCTGCTTTAGGGATCTGCAGACCAGAAGAGTGCTGCACATCATCCAGAAGGGAAAGGGACAGAGAGAAAAAGAGGCTAAATGAAAACAGCAAGTTACTAGCCCTGTGTCTAGGAATGGCACATATATCTCACCCTCATGATGAATAGCTTCTAGCTTTCTTTTAATGGCTAAAAAAATGAATTCATGACTTCCAATATGTGATAAAATTTAAATTTAAACTTAACTTTAATGTTTCCACCCCTATCCCATCAGGTCTCAGCTTGATGTCTCAAGGGTGGAGAAGGTGGATGTCTTTGGGCCCATGAGACATAAGTCTGTGACTTAAACACAGTTGAGGCTGTGGGCAGAGGAATCTGCTGAGAGGTAAAAGAAGGAAATGCCACAAGAAGAAACAAGCCTATGGAGTGTCCTCTGGCTCCCAGACTCCTGGGCTCATATCAGGTACTGGACCTGAGCTTTTTATCATTGTTTGTGTCTACAGAACTGGCCAATCCATGATTGATCTCTCAGTGCATCAC
Organism: Cabassous unicinctus; assembly: GCA_029593785.1. Classification (NCBI taxonomy): domain Eukaryota; kingdom Metazoa; phylum Chordata; class Mammalia; order Cingulata; family Chlamyphoridae; genus Cabassous; species Cabassous unicinctus. Next base: position 17,910 of record JAQZBX010025180.1, on the reverse strand, counting down.
AATGGGATCTCTCTGATGTCCTTTTGGCCCACCTATGTGACCACTCTGCCTGACACACTCCACAGAGACCTCACAGGCCCAGAATCCTCCCATCCTCTACCCCACTTCCACACTCCCCTGTTCAGTCAGATGTCAATACTTTACCAGTGAATTTGTTGGGGATCATGGAGGGTAAAACATTCAGGATCACAACATCAGCTAGAAACAGAGAAGACCTGGAACTCAGTGTCCCCAGGTCAGGATGCAAAGAGCAGCTGGGTTTGCAGAGGCCTACTTTGTTGATTAGGCACAGGGATTTTGTGGGCCCCAACTCATTAGTTTGGAACCCACCCCTCAGAAGCCCTTCCCTGTGCAGTCTGTGGGGATTTACATGCTTAGAGTAAACAACCCTCAACAAACTTCTTTTTACATATTATCCATAAGGGTGACAAAATTTCTTCCTCTTTGTCCTATTTAGTACCGAAATGCAGTGGGTATTTTCTGCTTTTGACCATTATTTTCACACCAAACAACATTTTTAAAAACTTTTTAAAATTTAAGTTTATCTTTCATCCATGAACATCCATAAACATAAGTGTATAATTTAAATTGTGAACTTATCAAACAAGCATGCACATCATCATAGAGGGTTCCCATACATTACCCGACCACCACCGACTTGCAATGTATGAAACAATTGTTACAAACTATGAACGATCATCACAAAACATTACTACTAACAATAACCAATATCTTACATTTGACTTAATGTTCTCCCAACCCTCCCAGTAAATGACACCAGGTATTGTACTATATACTTGTTATAGTTCATGAGATAATGTTTCTGTTAACCACAGTTCATCTTCCACCACAGGATTCATTGTGTTATACAGACCCTTGCTTTGTACAATCCATTCAAAGTGTACACTCAGTGGCCCTTGTATTCATTACAGTGTTGTGCTCTCTTCACCTCAGTTAATTTTAGAATGTTTTCATTACTCCAAAAGGAAAAATCCCATACCCCTCATATCATATATTTATTTTTTAAATTTAGGGTGAAGTTTATTCCCAGAAAAATAGGGGGTAATCATTTTTTGTGTGTGTTCCTCACAGAAATTTCACTGGGTGTTCAGTGTAAAAAAAAAAAAAGTTGTCATCCAGTTGCTTTGGAGCTGGACTGCCTGAGTTTTGTTTCCCCTTGTCACTGGCCATCATTATCTTTGGCTGGTATGTGTCTTAAACTATCTTTGCCCCTTTATCACATACATAAAGAGGAGGAAGATGGAGCCTGATTCAGAGGCTCCTGTGTGTAAAGTGCAGGAACAAAGTCTAGATCACAGAGTAATACCTGTGCTGTTACCACTTTTAGCCCAATTTTTAAAACAACTTGAGCTGGCCTATTGTTTCACAACTCCATTTTTGTGGCAGTTTGTAACAGTGGCCCTAATGATAAAAATCATCATTGTATTAGTCTGCCAAAAGGGTGCAGATGCAAAGTATCAGAAATCTGTTGGCTTTTATAAAGGGTATTTATTTGGGATAAAAGTTCTCAATATCAAGGCCAAGGAAAGTCAACCCAAGGCAACACAAGAGGTGCTTTCTTACCAAAGTCAGGTGCCATGTGTTCTAGCAAGTTGGTGGGTGATCTCTGCCTGGTCTCTACTCTGCTCTGGGCTTCTTCATCTTCTTGAGCTCTGTAGATCCAGTCTTTTGAGACTTCATACTTCAGTGATCCTATAGTCCTCTTTCTCCTGGTGTAGGACTTGTTTCTTTCTGTGCCTTCTATATCAGTCTCAGATGTTCTGCTCTCTTCACACTATAAGCTGTAATCTGTCAGGTGAATGGCTCATCTTTCCCTGGAGCTACAGGTGTTTCAGCCTTCTCCTTTCTGTCACATGGCAGGATCAAAAATGACAGAGCTCTCTCTTTCTGTATGTCTTGTTAAATGTCCATATATAGCAGACCCAGAAAGGGGGTGAGGACTCAAACTGAGTCATGCCTTAACTGACATAGTCAAATCAAAATGGCCTAAAAGCAGTCTTAACAGTTAATCTAATCAAATACACCTCAACTGAATTTAATATAATCATACCCAGAGGAATAGATTAGTTTACAAACATAATATGTCTCCTTTTGGTATTCATAAAACTGCTACAGCCCTAAATTGCAGAGTAGTCTTGTAGATCCCGTTGGACCCATACTTAGAGTTTGAGGGGACAAAACATTCCTTTGTAAGGACTTATCTCTCCAGACTTGCATTGTAACTATGAACTTAAGATATCATCACAGTTTAGCATACATTAACTTGGCCAACCCAAAGGAAGATAAAAAAAAAAAAATGACTGCCTCCTAGTCTATGATTCTCAAATAGTTTCTTATTGTTTTCTGCATTAGGAGAAGTGAAGGACTGTTGAGGTTCTTCAATACCCTGCAGTTCTAAACTTACAGCCAAGTGATTGGGTAGTAAAAGAAGATTTGAGAGAAGCCTGAGGTTCTCTCACCACCTCTAATGTTATAGGATTTTCTAGTTATAATAATATCTGATTTTTAATGTAATGATTAAAGTCTAGTAGTGTATTTTGGGACAAAGGCAAGACATTTCATTTCTTGTGGTCAATCGGGCTCCTGGTGCACAGGAAACTATCAGAGCACAGTTAGAGCCTCTTCTGGGAATCCGCACTAAACTGCCTTGAGCACCTTCCATTGAAGCTCGGAAACTGCCTGGGAAATATCAAATCCAGTACTGTAACCAAGTGTTGCCAGGTCTCTGCAGGTAAATAATCTGGATGTGAAATGACTGCAGGATGGCATAGATGGATGCATCTATGTCAGAAGCTGTGTTCCTGTTCTAGGAAACATGGATACTTCCCTCCCCATGTGCAGTCACCTCATATTGAGGGGGAGGGCAGTTTTCATTCTCTTCTGCAAAAGTGGGAGCACATAAGTGTTTCCATCCTGAACATGCTCATAGAGACTGTATAGATGCAGAAAATTTCCAGGAGAGTAATGCTGTTGGCATTTCAGGAAGAAGGCCATGGTAACAATTTATTTGGGGGATTTCCCTCCCAATCAAGCCTATTTTGATTCATTGGTATTTAGATTTCAACACACATTCATAAATCACCAAAGCTTATAAATCATCTGTTTTAAAATAATAAAATATACAGTATACAAAAAAGAATACAAGACAATCAGAGATATAGGAAATCCTGACCCATCAAAAGGAAGAAGATAGAAATCCAGAAAACACCAATGAAAAAGACAAGAATCTGGACAAATCAAATGAAGCCTTTTTAAAAATGGTCAAGGAGATGAAGGAAAATACAGAGAAAGAACTTAAATATATCAGGAAAACAGTTAATGGGTAGTATGAGAATTTTAGTAAATATTTTGCATGACATTCTGTCACTTTGGCCATATGTTGATTAGAAGTGAATGGCTAAATCCAAGTAACATCAAGAGGAATGCATTACATATGGATATGTAATCCAAGGTGAGGGTCCTTAGAAGACACCACATGTTTTCTTCTTTACTTGTGGTAACCCTTGCATTCTTTTTCCCAGGGGAGAGTGTGAATGCAGTCCCTAATTACCACAAATTATGCAGTAGAGTTTCCCAAATATGGGGAAATCACACGGGTCAGCACATCTGGAGTGCAATGGATAATTTTCACCCTGGGAAAACCACCTTCATGATCATGGTACATACCCTGCCAGGCAATTATAAACCCTTCCATTTTAAGTTCATGCATAATGTACAGATGAAAGCAGCTCTGGAGTTTTATAACTTATTACTACACACCTGATAAAATCTCTGGGAAGTAGGTGCTAGAATGTACCCATGGTTCAGGTGGGGAGACTGTGGAAACCCAAGAGGCACAATTACTTGACCAGGCTGATAGAAAAAGTAGAAGTAGAGCTGAGTCTTAATCCACTTCTTTCTCAATCATGGGGTCCTAAATGTACCAGGCCTTCCTGTGAGACTATGGGCAATAATGTGTTTGTGTAAATATAGACTCAAGTAGATGTCATGGGAAAGGAGGATGAAGATTCAGCTGCCCAAGGGGACTTACGACATGTTTTGTCCAAAGAAAGAGTACAGGTAAATGGACCCTATGAAGTGGCATCATTTCCTTGGAGATATAGCACAACGGAACTTGGAACCTTGGTAACCAGGAATCCACATTCTACAGATAAACCTCTTGAGGTTACTATGAACGTTTATGGATAAAGCATGGTGTGTTGAGCAGCAGACTCACAAATCTTCTTGGAAAGTTCTCTACTGGTTACTGGCTTTGGGATAAGGATTGCTGTGTGTTCTGTGGTTTTTCATATTTATTATATTCCTCTCTTTTACAAAGAAAGGCTCTGACTCCCACCTCACTGACCTTGTGGCCATGAGTATATTTATTTTCCCATTTGTAAAGGAGTTTTGAGATTTCATTTATAAGACCAATGTCCATGGCGTAGCTAGAACAGGGATACCAGGGGGGTGGCAGTGTTATTCCAGGCCCCCTCAGTCTCCTGCAAGTGGAATGTATCATTGATTACTGGGCTTTGAGAGACAAGTGACAGAATTTAGTGGCATGGAGGACTTGAGGGGAGGGTCAATTGAATTTCTGTATAAAAGGCAAAAAGAATACTTTATCAATTGGCAAGGGGTAATATGTATTTGTTGTTAATAACAAATATTAGACCTAAATATTACATTAAATTCCCATTTTTGTTATACCCTGGTAGTTGTGTTTTTTTCTTTCATTTCCTGCCTCAATTTAAATGAGACACAGTCTGTCGCAGTAGTCATTGAAATAAGAAATCTTACCGGGTCACTAGTATATTTTATGTGGAAGACGTTTGAAGGGTCAAATACCTTATCTGACTTATTGAAGTAAACATGTAAGTCATTCTTTCACAGAGTAGACAAACATTTCAGGATCGTTAAATTGGGAAAAGATCTGAGACATTCCATCAGCTCTTCTGTGACTTAGGGTTGAAGGTACTTTCACAGGACATTGCAGCAACCTCTAAAATGTGGGTGTCTTTATTACATTTACAAGGACACTTTCCTGACCTAGCACAGCTGCTTCCTTTCCCCAAATTCATTCAAAAAGGAAATAATTTCTACTTCTCATGCTGAGGTTTCTTTTGACTATCAATTAGGGACTTGTAGTTTTCCAGGTGGAACTATAGAATTGCATCAGCACTAAGGTAGGGAAAATTATAAAAAGTTCAAAACTGGCCAAGGTGGAGTCTGAAGCTGTGTGATTCTGAAGTCCACTGACTTGGATGATCACTTTACACATTCAGTCATGATTCTACCAATGTATCCTGAGATATTATTTGACAACTGAGCCAATCTTAAGTGTTTAGATCATCATACCTTGGGTACACCTATAAAGGTGAGAGTCAGATGAATTGTGAAGCGATTCTGAGTTGTCAGTTGTGGGTGCTTCTTAGTTATTGCCCTCTTTTTTGATGGCTTCAAGTGTCACCCAGACACTCAGCAGTGCCCAACTCTGCCAGGTTGGCTTTTGCAGGACAGAACACAGGTTGAGCACAAAACCTGGCTCAAAAAACCCAGGCCTTTTCTGACATGGCACAGTTGTCCTAGGATGTGTTTTGTTATTTGAAGAAGAGATATGGCTGTGCTTTTCCTTCAAAGACAAATGCCAGATTGCAAGGCTAGTCCAGAGCCTGGAAGAATGCACTGGTGTCCAAGAAATTTCAAGCACATGATCAGGAGGCTCCTGAGAAGAGAGAAAGTGTGTGGAAAGATTTAATAGTCTAGGTGACGTACTATAAGAAGATTATTATTTTTAAGAATTGTGAATTCCTAAGCTTTCTAATCAATAGTCTCTACTGTTTCAGTGTAGAATTGTGAATGATTAACTTATCCTTTGACCTTTTGAAATTTTAATGCTGCTATGCAGGCAATACTGCTACCTATTAAATAAAAACAAATGTTTAGAAAGAGCAAGTCACCAGACATAGTAGTTGCACATATGCCCTGTAAGGTTAACATCAAGTTAAAGCTCATGTGTATTGAAACATTTATGTTTCTGTTTAGTGTACCATGAACAGAATACAACAAAATAACCCTCAAGAAACTGTATCTCTCCTGCAGAAGGATGGCCTCCCTCTCACTGGATGGATTTGGTTCTTTTCGATGAGGTCAATCCTCACAAGTTTCAAGACTCATTGGAGTTCTGAGGTTCAGAACCTCTTAAAAGAGGATAGTCCCCAAGCTTCTATTTGAACTCTCACCAAGGAAAGAAAGCTCTGCTTGGGACTATTATTCCAAATGGGACTCTGGCCAGCTATCAAAAGGGACTTCCCAGCCTCATGAGATACCAGACATTGTGCTTTTACCTGATTCGGTAAGTTGTTGTATATATTGTCATTATTTCCTATGTCTTTAATTGATTATTTTCTTTAGTGATTACTAAATGGTTATAATATTTTGATATAACCACAAACTCACTTGATTAAATAAAATTGCCTTTGCATAGCATTTAGAGTTTATGCCTCTTCCTTAGTAAAACACTAGTGCATGACATTATGGTAGAGGATGGATATAATATTGTATCTTAGGTTTACCATTGGCTAAGAGTGCAGTGAAGGTCACCCAGGAGAGACCCACATTTATGGGAAGAGTTCATCCAACTTAGTCTTTGAGAGAATTCTACCTTTACACCTGAGACTACTTCACTAACCAAGAAACCCCAGATGGCTAAGGCCGTCATGTACTGGCCCATGGTTCCAAATGCTCCTGGAGTGTAGAAGGTCTTCCCCCTGCTCAGGCTTGTCCAGGTGGTACACCACGATCCCAGCTGAATATGATTCCTGATGAAAAGGAGTTATATTTGTTCATGGCAAAAAACAGTGGCCTGGGAAGTGACTGTTTGACCACAAGAAGGGAAAGAACTGGACTGAAGTCCCCTAGTGCTCTAACATCTGTAGGTCTGAGATCTCTATCTAAGGGCAGTGGACAGTGTGGCCTAAGCCTGGTTACTAAAAAAGATTCTGCAATTTTTTAAAAGAATTCTATTCTGATAGGACACTTTCTGACTAGTTCTATACTAATTAGTCAGTGAAGGCATGGATGAACCTAAAAGGCTTTACAAACTTCCCTCCTATCCGTTTAAAAAGTGCAAAGATATCCATGAACAGACATGAGGACTGGAGGCCCTTTCTGCCAGCCCAATTTTGACTAATGGCCTCTGTGTCAACCTGTCCCATGTTCTTATTCCTCATCCTGAAAGGCTCACTTGGTCCCTGAAGAGTTGCATGATCAGCACTTGCATAAAATCAACCTGGAAATTGACTAAAGACTCCCTAGTGGAGGGGCAGCTCCTTCCCAATTTATGTGCCCACTGAGGATCTGACCAGCAGGGCATAGTTCTGGAAAGGTTTAGAACATCTCAATTATGCTTAGTGAATCTTAGAATCCACTCTTTATTCATGTGTGCCTTTCTATGGAGGACAAAAGCAAGGGAGGGAATAAATCTCTATAGCTTTCTAAAATGTCAAAAACCCATTTATACATTTTAATGAGGCATACATTGAAACTCTGTTAAAATATCTTCTCAAGTACTCATGTATCTTTCCCCAGCATTGACCATATTTTGGGTCATAAATAAGATCTCAATAAATTAAAAAGGAATGGAATGAAACTATGCAAAGCAATTTTCTGATAATAATGAAACGAAACAGGAAATTAGTAAAGAAATTGGAAATTTTTTTTAAAATATGGAGATTAAAATCCACTCAAATAAAAAGTTGGCCAAAGATAGAATTGCAAGAGAAATTAGTAAACATCTCAAGATGAATGAAAATGAGAACACAACGTATCAAAACTTATAGGATACAGTGAAGGCAGTCCTGAAATTTATAGCCCTTAATGCTTATATTAAAAAAGAAGAAAGAAGGACCTTCAAGAAGATCATATCTGAATAGGTAAGCAGGGTTCACATCTCTCACAAAACAACAAAGGAAGAGCAAAAAAACTGTCCAAAGGATCTGCTTTGGGATTTTGCAGGCCAGGAGAAGGCTGCACAACCCAGAGCAGGGTGAGAGACAAAGAGGTTAAGAAGGGAAAATGAAGACTGTGAGTGAGTTACTAACCCCCAGAGCCTGGAAATGACACCCATCCCCCACTCTCAAAGCAATCAACCTGAAAACAACCTGTGGCACACTGCAGCCAACAGAGAGGAGAACAGAGGTCTTCCTCCCTGGGAAGACGTAAGGTGTGTCAGAGGTGTGTCAGAGAGAGATTTCCATTCACCTAATTTGACAAGAAAACCCACTTTGATTCTCAACTCTAACCAGAAAAGAATGACCTGAAAGTGGATGTTGAAAGAGTCACCTCCTTGGAAATATTTGCTGATGAGCACAATCTGACATTGAGCCAAGAAACTTCAAAGGAAAAAACTGCTCATAGGTATCTTTTGTACCAAACTGCTGAGGGAAGATCTGCACTGCAGTTTTGAGTCCCTGGATCTATTTTGGTAACATAAGCTGGGCAAGTTTAAAGACTTAGAATTTGTTGAACCAAAAATCAAAAAGAGCTGTGAAACAAAACCACTATGAAAGAGAGAAATTGAATGTCAGAGTAAATTCACTTATATATTCAGATGCTTAGACATCGGCAAAAATTGCAAGTCATAGTAAGAAACAGGAAGATATGGCTCAACTAAAGGAACAAACAAAAAATCCTGAGAGACAGGATTAAAGAGGATGAATCAGTGACAATCATGCAAATATCCTAAATCAATTCAAGGAGTTGAAGCAAAATATGGCTAAAGAAGTAAAGGATAAGAAGATACTTGGTGAACATAAAGAACAATAGGAAAGCCTGCAATAAAAGACACATAGTATATTGGAATGAAAGAATGGGTGAGATGAGATTAAAAATAATCAAGGTGTTATAAGGACTACTTCATTTTTTAAATTAGAATTTATTGTGTTACAATTCTTTAGGCCACAAGTCCAAATTGATTTAGTCTGAGATCAATGTTACAGTCAACAGGAAAGCACTCCATCTGGAGACTAAAAGGGAGAATCCATTTTCTTGTCTATTTCAGCTTGTAAACTTCATTCCTTTAGCCTTTTTCAGCTTCTGGTAGCTTTCAGCATTCCATGACTTTTGGTTCCTTCCACCATCTTTAAAGCCTACAGTATCTACTCTGACCTGGGATATTCCCAGAATCCTGGGTCATGATTGAATCTCACACATTATATTTTATTGTTTATTTTTGTTTCATTTCTACTAAGACATAAGACCAGTGAAGGTGGAAATCTTGCATATTTACCAATTAGTCCCCAGAAAATTCAGGTTCTGGATCATTTGAAAACCTTAATAAATAAGTGATATTCAAATAAATGATCTGAAGAGGAGCCAAAACCTATTATACAGTTTCTGCCCATCCTCATGCTGGCATACTTTCAAGATGGGCCTACTACTTGTCAAACTTTTTTTCCTCTGAGGCATTTAAATGTTAGTATCATTTCTTCTGCACAAAGAGTGGGTATTTGGAAGGAAAATAAGCCAAACGAATCAGCAAATATTAGTACTAATTGAATTAATTAAGAATGATGGTATGTATACCTTATTAATTCTACGGAATTTTGAAAATGAAAACTACCTCATATCTGCAGTGATGTTCCACCTCCTCATCCCCTGAGATTTCTCTGCATTTTTTGACAAAAGTTACTTGGCAACTAATTTTAATTGTAGTGAATAACACATTTCCTCATTAAAGGTTGAGCAAAGTTTTCATTCCCAGATACCCATACTATTCCAGGTCTGACAACATTATTTTCCTTCTAATATTTAAATTAATTTTCATCCTATATAACTTAAAATAACAATAATGACATTTAAAATTGAAAATTTAGGCACCACCCAGATATTAATTTGTCTATTTTTTAATGTTCCATTAATTACTGTTATGCAGATACATATTAAGCATATATAATAGTTGCATCACACCATTTTGTATTGTCCATCATTTAGTTAACATTCAATGTTATTTTCAGATTCAACCCAGTCATTATAATTTAGTCTAATATTGCATAAAAAATGGAATCTGAATCATATTAGACAAATTACACATATTTTTGTAAGTATTGATTTGGAGAAGTTTCATATTCTTTTTATTAATTGCTCCAAAATTCTGCATGCAACATAACCAGATCACTTCACAATCTTACATTATCTTAATTATTTGTCAATAAAAAGTAATTAGGCAATATTCTGAAAACCATGGGAAAGCATGTTTTGTTAATGATTTTTCCTCTTTCTGATATTTCTCATGTGAACACTAGCTGATTATTTATACAATTTGATTTTAGGATTGTCTTTTCTTCAGTATAAAAATGTTCATGTTGATGATGTAATTTGAAATCACTAAAGATTTCTCTCCATTCATTACACTGAGATGTAAGTATTTTTCATACTTATTTCATGGAATATTTATTCCAGCAAAAATTATCTGCTGTTCACCTAGTCTTCTGCTCCTTTTAAAGATTTTCCTTTTTGATTTTCTGTTGTAGGAGTTATTACTAACCTGTGTTTATCTTCTGTGTACTTAGGCAGAAGCTCAGCATAAAAGTCTTCCAGGTCAATATAGACAGAGTTCTTCCAAGTGTAATTCATTCATACCTAAAATACAAATTAAAGCATTTATCATAAATTACACTGACATAGAATTATACTCCTGTGTAGGTTTCCTCATTTGTTTAAACAATAGTCTATAAATGAAGACTATTCCATATTCATTACATTTATATTGTGAGTTCTCTCATGTTTTCTAAGGTTAGAACTCTGGCAGAAGGCTCTCCCACATAGATCGTATTCATAAATTTTCTCTCCAGTGTGCATTATCTCATGTTTTCTGAGCACAAAATGTTGACTGAAGGATTTCCCACATAGAGAGTATTCATAAAGTTTTTCTCCTGTGTGAGTGCTCTCATGTTGGCTAAGCACAGATTTATTGTAGACTTTCTCATATACATGACATTTGTATGGCTTCTCTCCAGTTTGATTTTCTCATGTTTTCTAAGATTGGAACTTTGACTGAAGGTTTTCCCACAAAGATGGCCTTCAGAATGTTTCTCTACAGTGTGAGTGTCCTCATGTTATCTTAGCACAGATTTACTGATGGTTATCCCAGATACATGACATTTGTATGGTTTCTCTCCAATGTGAGTGTACTCATGTTATTTAAGGGAAGAACTTTGTCTAAATACATTTGCACATAGATGATATTTGTATTGTTTCTCTAGAGTGTGAGTTTTTTAATGTTGTCTAAGTGAAGACATTTGTCTAAAGACTTTACCACATGCATGGTATTTGTGTGGCTTCTCTCCAGTGTGAATTCCCTCATGCTGTCTAATGTTGGAAGATTTCCTTAAAGTTTTCCCACATAATTGACATCTGTAGTTTTTCCTTCAGTGTGAGTTCTTACATATGGCCTAAGTTCAGAACATTTTTGAAGGCTTTCCCACATTGATGACAGTTATATGATTTATTTCTAGTGTGGATTTGATTACACTGATTAAAGGATAACTGGTCACTGGAGACTTATTGAAATTATTCTCTGATATAGGGTTTCTTTCTCATATGAGATAACACATATTGAATCATTGTGTGGCTATGAATGAAATCTTCTCCCAAGACATTAAATTGTAGTGGATCTCCAGAGTGTGAACACTTTGTTGCTGGAAGGAGAAAAGGCTATTAAAGTTTGCTCATAAATATTCATTAATTTAATTCTCTATGAATTCTGAATTAATCATTTATAATTCATTTTGTCTCTAGAAAAAATTTTCACATGCTAGTTGAATTAACATGGTTGTTATTCCCTTGAACAGATTCTATATTTTGTGTGATCTCAACTTCATAGCTATTTAATTACTTTGGAAGACTTCATTATATTTCAAAAACAAGGATATGGCCATGATTTTTTTTATTATTCTTGTATAAGTTCTCATTTCCTAATTTTGAGGACAAATTAATTTTTTCTAAAATTAAATTTCCAAAATTTTTACTGGCTGAATGTTTATTCACACCTATAATTTCAGCCTGGTCACTGTTCTGAATTCATGACTTATTCCATTCCCAAATATTTATTTGTATGACTTGGTTTCATACACATGAAATTTATCATTAACAAGATGACAGAATAGGCCTACCTGCAGATATGTTGCATGGATATAATTTCCTGTTTTCAAGGTCACATTCCATAACTGAAATGTTTGGGGATCATGGAGCCTAGAAAGCAATGATATGACATATTTAAGGTGCTAAAAGAAAATTCAAAACTGCCAACCAATAAATCTGTATCAGCAAAGCTGGCTTTCAAAATTGAGGGAGAATTCAAAATATTCACAGATAAACAGAAATTAAGAGAGTTTGTCAACAGGAGACCTGACCTTCAAAGAATATTAAAGTGAGTGCTATAAGATAAAAGAAAAAATAAAACAATAGAGAAAGCATTAGAGGAGAGTGGAGAAAGGAAAATTTTTAGTAACAATAACAAAAATGATAAAAGGATAAATAAAAACAAAATATGACATATATAAATCTAAAGAAAACATGACTAATGCAAGTACTGTCTTGACAGAAATAACATTAAATATTAATGGATGAAACACTCCAATAAAAAACACAGTTTGGAGAAAGGATAAGGAAATATGACCCAAATCTATTTTCTCAACAAGAAACTCATCTTAGATACACGTACTCAAAGAAGTTCCAAGTGAAATGTTTAAAAATAATTTCACATGCAAAAAATAACCAGGGAAGGGTGGGAGTAGCTATACTAATATAAGACAAAATATACTTAAAATAAAAAAACTATTGTAAGACACAAGGAAGGACACTGTATATTCATAAAAGTGGTAATGTATCAACAAGAAAGAACAATCATAAATATTTATACAACTAGCCAAAATACATGGGACAAACAATGGAAAACCTAAGAGGAAAAAGAGATGCCTCTACAATTATAGTGGTGGACACTCATACACCATTATCAACATTATACAGACCATCTTGAAGAGAGTTAATAAAGAATCAGAGACCTTGAAAAATACATATGAGTATCTAGAACTAAGAGATATATACAGAACATTACATACAAGTACAGGATGCACATTCTTTTCAAATGCACGTGAATCATTCTCCAGGATAGACCACATGCTAGGTCACAGAAAATGTCTCAATGAATTTACAAAGCTTTAAATTTTATGAAATAATTTCTCTGACCACAATGGAATGAAGCTGGAAATCAGTAAGGGGCAGAGAAGCAGATTAGGCCAAAAGATATGGAAATTAAACAACTCATTCTTAAATAATCAGTGAGTCAAGGAGGAAATTGCAATAGAAATGAGCAAGTACCTTGAAATGAATGAAAATGAGAACACAACCAATGAAAACCAATGGGATGCAGCTAATGAAGTGCTGAGAGGGGAACTTAAAGCCATAAATGTCATATTGAAAAAGAAGAAAGAGCTAAAATCAGAGGCCTAAACACAACTATCAAGACCTAGAAAGAGAAGAACAAACTAAACCTAAAGCAAGCAGAAGGAAAGGTATACCAGAGATTACAGCAGAACTAAATGAAATTGTCTATAAATAAAAACACTACAAAAATTAAGAAAACCAAAAGTTGACTCTTTGAAATGATTAATCAAATTAAGAAACCTTTAGCTAGACTAACAAATAAAAAAAGTGTGAAGATTCAAATACATAATAAAGGAGAGAGGAGATATCACCACTGATCCCATAGAAATAAAATGTATCATAAGAGGAAACTTTGAAAAATTGAATACAAACAAGATGGATAATTTAGATGAAATGGAAAAAATTCTAGAAACACACAAGGAATCTACATTTACAAAAGAAGAAATTGATGAACTCAACAGGCCAATCACAAGCAAAGAGATTGGATTAGTCATGAAAACTTCCCAACCCAAAACAATAACCCAGAACCAGATGACTTCAAGATGAATTCTATTAATCATACTGGTAAGAATTCACACTAGTCCTGCTTAACTTCTTCCAAATAACAGAAGTGGTGGGAACAGTACCTAACTTATTCTATTATGCAAACATCACCCTAATACCAAAGACATATAAACATGCCACAAGAAAAGGAAATTACAGACAAATCTCTCTATTGAAGCTGGATGGTAAAATACTCAATAAAATACTTGCTAATCATTCTCAACAAAATATCAAATGAATTATACACCCTGATAAAGTGGGTTTTATCCCTGGTATGCAAGGATGTTTCAACATAAGAAAATAAATCAATGTAATACAACACATTAAGAGTTCCAAAGAAAAAAAATCACATGATCATCTCTATTGATGCAGTAATAAACATTTAATTAGGTACTGCATTCTTTCTTGATAAAAACACTTTGAAAGGAATAGAATGAAACTTCCTCAACATGATAAAGGAATAGAATAAAACTTTCTCAACAGCTAACAATATTCAATGGTTATATGTTAAAGGCTTTCTCTCCAAGATCTAGAAAAAGACAAGGATACTTATTTTCACTGCTTTTATTTAACATTGTGTTAGAAGTCCTAGCTTGAGGAATTAGGCAAGAAAATGAAATAAAATACATTCAAATTGGAAAAGAAGAAATAAATTTTACTATCTGCAGATGACATGATCCTATATGTAGAAAACAGAAAAAATCTACAACAAAATTTTTAGAGCTGATATACAGGTTCAGTAAAATGACAGGATATAAAATCAACAATCAGTAGCATTTCTGTACACTGATAATGAATAATCTGAGGAATATATTAAGAAAAATTTCCATTTACAATAGCACTAAAGGAATCAAATATCAAGGAACAAACTTAATTAAAGATGTAAAGGACTTGCACACTGAAAACTGCACAACATTGTTAAAAGAAAGTAAAGAAGACCTAAATTAATGGAAGAATATTCCATCTTCATGGACTGAAACACTAAATATTTTTAAGATGCCTGTCCTACCCAAATTGATTTACAGATTAGCACCATCTCAGTAAATAATGACAAAAGCATTTTTTTACTGAATTGGAAAAGCCAATTATGAGATTTATTTGGAAGGGCAAGGTGACCTGAATAGCCAAAAACATATTGAAAAAGAAAAACAAAATTGGAGGATTAGTCTACCTGACTCTAAAGAACAGTACAAAGCTACAGTGGTCAAAACTGCATGGTATTTCCACAATGATAGACATTCTGACCAATGGGACTGATTTGAGACTTGTGATATAGATCCTTACATATACGGTCAAATGACATTCCAGAAGGCCACCAAACCCATTCAACTAACTGGGGACAGAATGGCTCTTCAACAATTGTTGCTTTGAGAACTGGATATAAATATCCAAAAGAATAGGAGAATCACCATCTCCTGCTCTATACAAAATTAATTCAAACTTGACCAAATACCTGAATGTAAGTGTTAATAGCATAAGACTCTTAGAAGATAGTGTCGGGAAGCATCTACAGGATCATATAGTAGGAAATGTTATAAAATTTACATTCAAAGTGCAAGCAATGAAAAAAAACCCACATAAATGGACCTTGTAAAATTAAAACTTTTGTGCTTCAAAGAGTTTGTAAAGAATGTGCAAAGACAGCCTACTCAATTGCAGAAATATTTGTGAACCATTTTTCTGATAAGGGACTAATATCCAGCATAAGTGAAGAAATTCTAAATCTTGAAAATAAAAAGATAAACAACCTATTTCAAAAATGGGCAAGAGATTTGAACAACACTCTTCCAAAGAGGAAGTAAAATTGCCTTAAAAGCTTATGAACAGATGTTCCACATCACTCAGTATTAGGGAAATGATTGCAATCAACACCACAATGAGATCAGCTTATCCCTATTAGACTGGCAGCTATTAAAAAAAATTGAGAACTGCAAGTATTGCAGGTGATGTGGAGTTAAGGGAATCTTCATCCACTGCAGTTCAGTATTTAGAGTGGTGCAACCATTGTGAAGTACTGTTTGGCAATTCCTAGTGAGCTAACTATAGAATTGTCATATTATCCAGCAATCCCACTACTAAGAATATACCCAGAAGAATTGAAAGCAGTGACACAAGCAGATGTATGTATGCCAAAGTTCATAGTGCATTATTCACTACTGCCAAAAGCTGACAACTACTCAAGTGTCCATCAACAGATGAATGGATAAGCAAAATGTGATATATACATACAATGGGATATTACTCAACTGTAGGAAGGAATGAAGAATTGACACAAATGATAATGTGGATGTATCTTGAAAACCTGATCTTGAGTGAAGCAAGCCAGTCACTAAAGGACAAATATTTCTTGATCTCACTGATGTGACTCAAGGGTATTGAACAGACTCACAGAGTTAGAGTTGGGAAGATAGGTTATCAGCAGAGAAAGGGAGTCGAGTTCATAAGTTGATGCTCAATATGGGCAAATAACATGATAATGAGGAAGGAGGTGGTTTGGCAGTGGATGAGGGAAATAGTGGTTGAAGGTACTGGAATGTAAGTTTGACCAGGATGAGGGAGTTGGGTTGGACTATCCAAGGAACTCAGGGGAAAGCTGGAGGAAGGAACAGGTGAGCTCTGGGCTCCAGGGATTTGTAAGTCTATGGTTGAAACTACAATGGTGGGAATGTTCTCTTGGTAAATATGTAGGGGAGATTTACTGGTGCAGAGCATTGATAGTGGGGGGATATGTGGGAAAGTGTGCCCTTGGAGCATGCTTCCATGCAATATGAATGTGTTCATCTTGTCATAGGGTGTCATCTCAGTGGGTGGAGACCCACACAATAAGTAAGAAAATATTAAACTCCCATCCTGGGAAGTCCAGCTACATTCTCAAATAGACGGGCAAGAATCTCAAGTACATAGGCAGGGCTTAATAAAAGAAACAGACTAGTATGCAAAGCCTGCAATATTAATGCTTGTAACTATGAACCTTATTCTTCAATAATTTAAACTTAGTGGTTGCCATACTTTCTGAGGGAAAGGAGAGGGGAAAAATAAGTGGAATATAGGATATTTTGGGAACATTGGAATTGTTCTGCATGATCTTACATTGATAGATACAGGTTATTATACATTTTGTCAGAATCTATAAACTTATGCAGTATAAAATGTATACCATAATGTAAACCATTGCCATGGTTGGCAGCAATGATTTGATATTTGTTCATAAATTGTATCAAATGTATCGTACTCATGTAGGATGCTATAGATAGCGGAGGATATGGGGGAAGAGGGGTATATAGGATTCTCCTATATATTCTATGAGAATTTTGTAACCTAAAACTTCTTGGAAACAAACTAAGAAAAAATAAAACAATGGGGTAACATACAGAAGAAATTGTCTGTATACCTAAAAGATAACAGAGATAAAGGTGATCAAAGGCACAGTGCAAATTTTTTTTTTAATTTTTACATTTATTTTATTATAATTTATTTTATTTCATTATTAATTCTTGGCTTTGGTTTTGGGGAGGTCTTGGATTGCAGAAAGGTTGAAACTGTGGAAGGGGAAGGTCACCGGTACAGGTCATCAGTGGTGGGGGAATGTGTGGGGAGGGGTATAAACATGGCATGCCTCCATGGAAAATGAATGTGTTCATGTGGTCATGTTATGTTGTCTCCATCGGTGGAGACCCACACAACAACTGACAGAATGTTGAAATCTAAACCTGTGGAGTCCTACTATGTTCTCTAATAGAGTATACGAATCTCCAGAGCACATGAGCAGTGCCTAGCAAAGGAAGACAGACCAATATGCCAGGCCCTTGATACTCGTGGTTGTAATTATGAACATTGTTTTTGTGAAATTGACACTTAGCCTAGTAATATGTATTGCCTAAGAATTACCTTCTGAAAGCCTCCTTGACATTCAAATGTGGC
>JAQZBX010025179.1:9102-29775 GCA_029593785.1 Cabassous unicinctus | reverse complement strand
ATTTGGGGGTCTTCTAAGTTAAATGAATATGGTTCTGTTGTTACCTCTAATTGATCAGTGATAGACATTTCTTTGCATCAGTGATTAAATATCTGAAGGGAAGAAGAGGTAAGTTTACTTTGTTTCTGATATTAGAGGAAACAACACTTCATCCCATAACTAAACTCTATCAGTGGGTGGATTGTACCATAAACAGAACAATCTGTGCTTCTCTCTCTGTATCTCTGTCTCTCTGTCTCTCGTTTTACAATCAGATCTTTTATTTTCCACCAACTAAGGGAGCAGAAACCTTCACCGGCTTCACAATCTTTTGTTTAAGTGCTGCCTTTGTGGGAGCCTTAGTAGCAGCCACTGCTGTCTTTTAGGTGCTTGCTTAGCCTTTTATGCTTCTTTGGCAGCTCTGATAGCTTATTCTCATTGAGCCTTTCTAACTTCAGTTTTCTGATTCCTCTTGGCCATAATCAGCAAGAGGTGCACTGGTGAGAGCCCTCTGGAATCTGACTGCACGGCGAGTTCTCTTTTTTAGAATTTCTTCCAACTGTCCCTTTTGATGCTTTCTTCTGTAGAGGACAGTCCAGTTTATCTGCTGAGGGTTCCTCTTGGAAAGGGATGCTGGTTCACATTGTACATTAAGAAACTGGCAAACCTTCCCGTCGGTCCTGGCCTAGTAGCTCCCATATCCAGGATGGATCTTGTACCCACTGAAACTGTGGCGCTCGACCCTGTAACAAAATGTGAAGGCCCGTTGGGGTGGGCGTCTATGGTAAAGAGAGGACGACAGGCGGCAGCTCTGCACAAGGATGGAAATGGACGGGGGCCCAGAGCTCCTGCTTCCTTCACCACTCTAGGCTTCCTGACATGTTCTTCCAGCATCAAACATTCTAAAGGCTTTAAGTGAAATAAAGCCCTGTGGGCTATGTAACAGCCACGGGCTCTTCAAAGTGGAAAGAGGAGAAAGAACGGAAGCAACCTCGAATGAGCACCCGCAACCCACTCCGCTAACACCCTGTGTACACCATCCCATCTCGTCGAATTCTCGCCATGGTGAGGTTAGTGTTGTCATCCCCACTTTGTCAGAAGAGAAAACTGAGGTTTTGAGGAATGAAGTGACTTGCTCAAGCTCACCAGCTGGTCAGTGGTAGAGTCAGAATCCAAGCCTAGGCCAGCCAGGGTCCTAAGAGCTTGTCCTGCTTAAGGCCCTGGCTTGTCCCTGAATTTCATGAATGAAGAAACTAAAGCCCAGCGTGTGTTGGCAGCAGGCCGTCCCCAGAGCTCAGGCAGCAGGGTACCTGGTACACAACCTTGCTAACGCTAGCTCGGCCTTCAAATCGCTACCAAGTACCTGGTATGTGCCCTGGTGTGACCGGTATAAAAACAGGAAGGCCTGACATCTCTGATATGTTGTTACTCAAAATTCAAAAAGAACAAACAGTAGAATGTTTCCTTCCAATCCTCCCCTATTAACTTAGTCCTCCTCAGAGGTAACCAGTGTTACTAGTTTCTTGTGTATTTTTCCAGAGATGATTATTTTCAGAGTTGCAGCTCCCTGGCTGTGGTATCCCCTAAAGCCCAAGGACAGTCTCGCCCAGCATTGTTACTATTATTATCTCCATATTAGAGTCAGAAACGGAAACCTAGAGAGCTGGGGTGAACTGTCCAAGGTCGTATGGCAGGACAGTCCGAGGACCTGAATCTAAGAACGGTTCTCTCAGTCCTGGCAAGCTTCTGGGTCCTGCTCTGCCCTTCTCTTTCCACTGTCCCACTTGGATTTGTTTTTCTCTCTCCCTCCTCCCTCTCGCCTCTCTTCCCTCCTCTGTATCTCTCTCTACTCATTTTAACCACTTTATAAATTCTCATCTTCCTTGAGTGTTGGCTCATATCCAACTCTCACGCTTTATAGATGGACAAACTGAGGCCCAGAAAGGCTCCTGAATGTGTTCATTATTCTACTTCACCCTCTGCTCAGACTGTTCCCTCGTGCGCCTCTGCTTGCCCAAGTTCCTCCTGCCCTTGCACCCCTCACATCACCCGCCAGGCCTCTCTCCCTGCTGCAGTCAGAGGGAGCTTCCAAAACACCCACCTGATCAGGCCACAATCCTGCCTCACAGCCCTTGAAGGCTTCCCACGGCCCTCAGGACAAAGAGTCCAAACTATGGTCCTGCCACCTTTTCTATCCTCCTCCTGTGACAAGTGGGATGTTACCCACGAGGCTTCCAACATGTTCTTCTTCCTTTCAAGCTGGCCTGACTATTGGCCACTTATCCTCCAGTCTTGGCTAACTCATCACCTACTCCCCAGCGAGGTCTTGTCTCCCTAATGCCCAATCCCAAGGCACCTAAGGCTTCCCTATCATCCCCAGCCTGTCTGCCTCACTGTGGGAACAGTACCCAGGCCTGTCTTGTTCACTAGGTCTCCAGGATCTAGCACTGAGCTGGACCCCTCTGCCCTCTCCCGCAGATTCAATCAATACTTGATGGAAGGATGGATGGATGGATAGATGCATGCATGCATGCATGTCCAGGCAGAGAGAAGAGCATAATCTCGATAGGGAGGTGTGCGATCAAAAGTTGTGTGCAGAGGATAGCAAGTATTCCTGTAGGAAGAGACTGAGGTGTGCGCAGAAGGTAACTGGGAGAAATAAAGTTAGGCTTCACTTGAGTCCAATAACCGGCGTTGAGCATCTGTGCCAGGCCCTGTGCTGGCAAAGGGCTTACAGACCGACAGGCAGGGCCCTGCCCTGTGGAGGCACTCAGCATTGGAGTCTTATGAAAGCCACGCGCTTCCCCAATCCACCGAAGCACCTACAGAGCCTATTCTGCAGCTAACCTGAAGCCCCGCCATGGACCGCGGCTGAGCCCCAGTCTAGCTGGAGCAACAGGATGAAAAGAAACGAGCGGAGAGCGAACAGGCGCGGGGCAGGGCCTTTGAGGCAGGGACGGAACTACCGGGGAAAGCCCTGGGTCGTTAGGAAACCTCCCCGCTTCTGCACGCAACAGGCGCCAAGGGTAAGGCTTCAGGGCTCCAAAACCCCAACCTTACAGCCGGCTCAGACAGATGACACACGCGGCGCGCGAGGTCGAGCCAATCCGGGCCTGGCCGGCCCCGCCCGGTGCATTGTGGGGCTTAGAGGCACGTGCAGAACGCCGGGTCTCGCGAGCGAACGAGCAATGAGATTC
The DNA here is from genome assembly GCA_029593785.1 of Cabassous unicinctus. NCBI lineage: Eukaryota > Metazoa > Chordata > Mammalia > Cingulata > Chlamyphoridae > Cabassous > Cabassous unicinctus. The sequence goes on along the minus strand of JAQZBX010025179.1, from coordinate 26,599 downwards.
ATACGGACCACAGAGAGGAGGTTGGGGAGGGGCTGACAAGGCTTCCCCACGTCGGAGTAAGAGTCCCGCCCCCTGGCCGGCGTGGGCCAATCACAAGGCCTCCCTGTCCTAACCGCTCGGATTGGTCCGAGGGCTCACATGACCTGGCCGGCTGCGGGCCACGTGACCGAGCGGGCAGCTGTCACGTGGTGGAATGGGCTGTCCGCCCCGGCCCGGCTTTCAGAGGGAGCTGTTCCCCGGGGGAGTTGTCCCCAAGCCGGGGTTCCGAGGCTGCGGGCATGTGCCTTCCCGCCGGCGCGGCTCCCGCGTGACTCGCGTCACGGCCCTTAAGTTCCGAGTGGTTTGGAACAAGGCCCTCGCTGCACCGCAGCTTCCTGGCCTGTGAAATGGGCGCAGCTGAGGATGAAGCGGCGCGATGGCCTCGTGGGATGGAGCGGGCCCGCTGGCCTCGTGGCTGCGCCCCTCTGCCCTGAAGCAAAATGTGGTCTAGATGTACAGCAGAGTACTATTTAACCCGAAAAAGGAATAGAGTGCTGATGAACTTTGAAGACATGATGTTGAGTGAAATAAGCCAGATGCAAAAGGGCAGATATTGTGTGATCTCATTTATATGAAATAACTAGAGTGTGCAAATTCATAGAGGCAGAAAGTAGAGTACCGGTTACCAGGGTCTGGGGGGAAGGGGAGTGGAGGGTTAATGCTTTATGGGTGCAGAGTTTCTGTTGGAATCATGAAAAAGTTTGGTAATGGTAAGGCAGCGTTGTGAATGTGATTAGCACCACTAAATTGTATGCTTGAAAGCGGTTAAAATGGAAAACTTGACATTTTATGTGTGTTCCCAGATTTCCTCAAAGGCACCCGCTGAACCACCATGGACCTTGTGTGCTCACAAGTTAGTTTCTTATATCTCAGGATCATCTCTGGAAAGTGAAACACAAGGATTTAACTCTCATTCTCTTATGTTCTGTTGTAATGATCCTTTCTTAATGCCATGACAAGTTCCGGGTCCAGCTGCCTGAATGAACAGAGCCATAGAGGGGAAATGGCACAGGTTAAGAAAATAATATTCTTTCTTTGATTCCCGGAAAGTGGATTCCCCTGAAAGGGAAGTGCTGTGTTCTAGCCCAGCACTCATGACCTGTGCCCCAAGAGGCTCGCCAATGACAGGCCAGAGGTTGTGTATTAGGGTTCTCTTGGGAAACAGAATCAACAGGAGGTATCTGTCAATAATACGAGATTTTAAAAGAATCTCTCACACGACCGTGGGGATGCACAAGTCCAGGTTCCGCAGGCAGGCTGCAAACCAGGGGCTCCGAGGAAAGTCCGATGAAAGGTCCTTGATGAGTTTCGGGGAGAAGTTGGCTGTCCAAAGATGAGCTGGGAAATTTTCTCTGTTGAAATCACTTCCCCTTTTAAGGCATTCAACTGTTTGGATAAAAGTGTCATCCATTGCTGATGCAATCTCCCTGATTGATGCAGATGTAATCAGCCATCCATGCAGTAAACTCACTAGTGATCGAAGTCCATAAATGCTCTTGTGTTACAATTAGCCCAGTGCTTGCTGAAACTAACACCTGGACACAATTATCTGGCCGAGTTGACACATTAGCCTAACCATCACAGGTTGTAAGGGGCCTGTGTAGCCATGTCCGGAAGGGACTCAGCCCTCGTCCATAGGGAGCCCACCTGCACTAACAACCCCCAGCCCTGAAACGGGGCTCTATTCCATTCCCAGCTGCAGTGTCTTGAAACCCTGGTGCTCTTGGGCCTCCATAGGAGGATGAGATCATTTTTCAGGCTGCTAAAGCAAATACCATGAAATGGTTTGGCTTCAACAATGGGAATTTATTTGTCCATGGTTACAATCTGGGGAAATGTCCAAATCAAGGCACCATCAAAGAGATACTTTCTTCCCAAAAGCCTGCTGCCAGCAATCCTTGGCTCCTGTGTGACATGGCAAGGCACATGGTGGTGTCTGCTGGTCTCTCCCTCCTTTTCTGGTTTTTGTTGATTTCAGCTTCTTGCTTCCATGGCTTTTTCTTTCTCTCAGTATTCATTTGGTTTATATAGGACTCCAGTGATATGATTAAGACCCATCCTGAATGTAGGTCACACCTTAACTGAAGTAAACTCATTAATAGATCCTACTTACAGTGGGCTCACACCCACAGGAATGGATGAGGTTTAAGAACATGTTTTTCTGGGGTACACACAGCTACAAACCACCACAGCATAATTAGGACACTGGCACCATGGGCCCAGGGGTGCAGTTGTCACTGGGAAAGGCCTGAGGCTGCCTGCACAGACTGGGCGGGGCCACTTCAGACCACCCAGGGAATCACTGGGGTAAACAAAGTGGAGCAGGTTTCTTAACTATGAGATTTTTCAGAGCCTCTAAAAGGCCCTGCGAATCACAGGGTCCCAAAGCTGCCCACGTCTACCCCCAAGGGGCCAGTAGCATTGACTCCCAGCAGCCCCGTCCAGGATAGCAGGTCCTCACCAACTGGTGTGGTCATCGAAACATCCCCTCCTCTGCTTTTTCTTTTTAACAGGTTTTATTTTTTAGAACAGTTTTAGATTTACAGGAAATTGGAAGAGACAGTACAGAGAGTTCCTACATGTGTGTGCAGGCATGCACACATCACACATACATGCAGTTCCCCCATTATAATCATCTAAGTATGAACATGTAGTTCGTATGTACATAGTTCATTCATATGCTACATTTGATACAATTAATGAAACAACATTGATATGTTATTAGCCAGAGTCAATAGTTGGCTCAGATTTCTAGTTTTTCCCTAATGTCCTTTTTCTGTTCCAGGCTCCCCTCCAGGACACGGTGTTACATTCAGTTATCCACATCAGGTTTTTAATTCTGAAGGTGCAGTGTGCAGGGGGAGAGAGGTTAAAAAAAGCACACCATTGTTTAATTTTTTCCTTGGCTTTCAGTCTAAGTAAGTCCTAGGCATGGGGGCCGCTGCTTAGAGCTGGGTTTTTGTGTTCTTTCTGACAGGTGACAGATGAGTAGGCTGCTGGATCCTCGCAGAAAGGCAGGGTGCTGAGGAGGGCGTCACCCTCCAGAGCAGGCAGACCCTTCTGGACCCCGTGTAAATTTCATCCCCTCCTCGAGGATCACTGTAGACCTGGCTCCGATAACGATGAGGCTGGAAAGACCTGCCCATGATTGCTCGCTCACTGTGCTGTGAGCTTCACCACACTCACTCGTTTATTCCCCACAACAGACCCAGCGGCAGGCACATTCACTGACCTCATTTAAAGAAGGGGACTTGGCAGAGAGCTTAGGTGACTCATCCAAGGTCACCCAGCTGGGAAGAGGCAGTGCTAGGATCCGTCTGGAACCAGGGCCCTCACCACCCACTGCAGTGCCAGCAAAGCCTTCCAAAACTCCTCCAGCACCATCTTAATAATGGCCGAGAATTGTCCTTTGCCAAGCCTGGGATGAGGCTGGCAGGTGAAGTGGAATATTCTGTCTCGTCAAATGAGGGCTAGCAAGGAAGGGACTGGTTGTCATTTTAAAAAATTAATTACAGTTATGACTCATGTTTACTAAGCACCTAATATGTTCTAGGAGAGTGTTCTCCAAGTAGAACTCTAGCCCCGCAAGGTGCTCCACCAAAAAGGGGGTCTGTGGCCAAAAAAGTTTGGGAAATGCTGCACACACACACACACACACACACACCATGCCCCATCCACCCTGGAGAGTCACAGGGCCTTTGGAGGCCCTGAAAAATCCTGTGCTTAAGAAACCTAGGGGACGGATGTGGCTCAAATGGTTGGGTGTCTGTCTCCTATATGGAGGGACCTGGGTTTGATCCCCGAGACCTCCCAGTAAAATAAAAAAAAATAAAAAAAAGAAAGAAACCTGTTCCACTTTGTTTAACCCAGTGATTCCCAAGTGTATTTGACCCCAGATCTCCATTTTCAAGGTCGGGTGCATGGGCAGCCTCCAGGACTCCAAGGGCCTGTGCAGAACTGGTGCTGGACAGAACTCCACGAAACAGCGTCTTGTTTTTGCCTTCACTTTATTGGTGAGGAGTGAAGGTACAGAGCGGTTAAAAGACTTAGCCATGTCCCCCTGCTTGCTCAACTTAGAAAATTATACTTTAATTAAACGTTTTACTATAGAGAAATAGCAATTGACGTCGAATTTACAATAAGGGCCAACTGGCCACACTGAGAGATTCCAGAATCTGCTATGATAAAGGAGATAGTAAGGATAGTTTCTGATAGTGAGGCAGCTTGTTTAGGAAAAGCGAAGCCGAGTCTAAGACCTGGCAGAAAAACATGGCAGCGAAACAGATGGCCGGGGAACCCGGCCTGGAAACCCCCTGAGGGAAAGACCCCACAAAGAAGCCTGCGGAAGGACCCTGCGCGACCCCCATTTGGAACCAGATTGGAAGGAGATCTCCTTCTGGGTCAAGGGCAAGCCCGGGATACCCCCAAGGGGCCTCACCATTGGCCCCCTGGGGACTAACGGGTGGGGCAGCCAATCCCAACAGCAACTAGCTGGGGCCTGTCCCCCAACATTAGGGGAGGGAGGCGTAAACAGCTTCACAAAGAGCCCCGGCCCCGACCTCTCTCTGCCTAGAGGAGCGGCGCCTGGGGGTTCAGGCCCGCATCCTGCTCTCTTCTCCCGTTTCTCAGTAAACTGCTGGCCCAGCTAACCCGGCCTGTTCTTAAATTCTTTCATGTCACATAGCCAAGATCCTAGAGGACTCCAGGGCCCGCAGCGTCCCCTGATTCAGGAGGCCGTTTTATTTGATGTCCCAACACCTGTGGGGTGAAGTAGGATTTTGTCCTGTCACTAAATCTGTAAAAGGGCCCCCCTGGAAAGCTGCCGTTATACGGAGGTTCGGCGGGGTCCCCCTCTGCCCGGACCCGGGTGGGAGGTTTCGGTTTGCCCCCAGAAAGCTCGCGCCCTTGGGCGGAAAGGAAGCGCTTCCTCCTGCGCAGTGAGCGCGCAGCGTGGCGCGCGCAGGTGTTTGGAAGGACGCGTGCAGGTGGCTCTGGACGCGGGCAGAACCAAGGGCTCTGCCCGCTGCTTCCAGCTGCCCCGAAGGGGCTCTGTGGCCTCCCAGGAAACGGAGGCGACATCTGCCGGGGCCTGCTCGGCGCCCGCGGCCCGGCCCCGCGCGGGGAGTCAGGGCGCGTGCAGAGGGCGCGGCGCGGCGCGGTGCTCGGGGCTCCGCAGGCGCACGTCGCCGCCGCTGGGTGTCAGGCGCGCCCTGTCCCCCGCAGGCGGGGACAGCAGGGCCTGCTTCTGGGCGCCTCCTCCGAGATCGCCGTCCTGCAGCGGGAAAGCTGGGGCCAGAGAGCGGCGCTCTGGAGAGGGAGGGAGCGTGGAGGCGTCCCTGCCCGCCCTCCCGTGCTTAGGCCTAGGCACGACGGGCAGCTGGGTTTGAACCGCCCCTCGCCCTCCTTCCTTCCTCCTCCACACCCGATACCTCTTCTTCAAACACTAAGAGCCTGTCTCTTAGTGGTGCAGGGAAGTTAGGTGAAGCCTGTAGGGCAGGCAGGCCTGTGGCCACGGAGCGTCATCTTTATCGTCTGGCTGGGGACACAGGCAACGACGTGGCCCCCACCCTCAGACTTGGGCGTGCAAGCATGTCCACTCTTCACTCTGTACAGCAGCCTCATGTCTGACCCAGGCCCCATTCCAGGGCTGGCGCAACCACAGAGGTGGGTCTCTGGCTTCCACCTCCCTCCCCAGGCCTGTCAGGAGGGGGCTTGTGCAGAGACGGGGTCCTGTGACAGGACGTGCTGGGCGCCGGCATCTGTGCAGTGCTCTTTGGCCAGCCCGCCTGGGGTCCTGTCACCCGATGCCCAGCCCGGCATTGCTCGCTGGGGGCTGTTGGAGAGCAGGACCAGAACCTTCCACCTGGCTCTCCATGCCCCAGCCCAGGGGGCTCTTCCGGGGATCCAGGGGTGCCTCTTGGCCTCCTGCTTCCCCAGGATGCTTTGCCTGTGTAGGAGGCTCCAGTCTCCTCTTCGTCCCCCGTCCACCGTCGTTCTCCCAAGAGCTTGGACTTGGGGAAATCAAGTCTGAAAGACCAACCTTCCACTTTCAGTCCTCAGGAAACAGGCCCAGGCTGGCTCCTGCTTAAATGGGAAGAAGGAACAGGAAAACAAATAAGATTTAGGGGAAAAAAGGAAAAGAAAAGTTAATACAGGTAGTCCCCACTTTGCACAGTTCCAACAGGGACACGTTTCAGTTGCATGTGTGCTAGCCAGGATTCTCCAGGGCAACAGCCAGCAGGATATCTGTCTAAATGTTAGATTTATTATCGGAATTGGCTCACGTGACTGTGAGGATGGACAAGTCCAAATTCCATAGGGCAGGCTACAAGCTGGGAACTCTGATGAAGGTTTTCGATGAATTCCCCAGGACCAGCTGGCTGGCTGCAACGGAGATGGAAACTCTCCCTTCTGACTGCTGAAATCACTTCTTTTAAGGCCTTCAACTGACTCCGTGAGACTTCTCTCATTGCTGAAGGCAACCTCCTTTGTTGCTTATGGATGGAATCAGCCATAGATGCAATCAAGTGACTGCTGGTTTAAGTCCATAAAATGCCCTCACAGTAACAGTCAGACCAGTGCTTGCTTGACCAAACAACTGGACACCACGACCTGGCCAAGTTGACACATGGACTTAGCCATCACACCATGATTTAATCAAGGAACACCGGCCCCTCCACAACATGGTTCAAATGTCAATTACAATGGTGTAGATATATAAATATATATTTTTAATTGACTTTATATTTTTTCTTTTTGGTGTACAGTTCTATGAGTCCCCCTCCCCACCCCCCGCTTGCTGTCTGTGTCCATTCACTGGATGATCTTCTGTGTCTGTTTCCTGCCTTCTCTTCTCATTTTTCTCCTCCAGGCTTCATAGGGATTCGATCCCAGGGACCTCCGACGTGGGAGAGAGGCACCCTGTCGCTTACGCCACCTCAGTTCCTGGTTTCTGGTGCGTCTTGCCTGGCTCTCCTCTGCATCTCTCCTTTGTGTCATCATCTTGCTGCATGGGCCCAGCTCGCCTGCTCGCCTTTTTTTAAAATTTTATTTTACCAGGAGGTCCCAGGGATCGAGCCCAGGTCCCTGCATATGGTAGATAGATGACCAACCACTTGAGCCACATCCGCTTCCCAGTTACAATGGTATATTGACTGAGAAATTGCGTAAAGTAGACAATTCCATGCTTGCTTTTCAGTCTACGAATCACTACATAAACCACAGATGCGGTCACTTCCTTGAAAACCTGTCAAGATTGTCACTGCACGTCTGTTCCTGAGCTCACTCACAGGCAGCAAAGTTTGAAGCTGTGCTGCCTCCTTGTCTCCCAGTGATAAACCCACATGATATTTTATGAAAAGGGATCATTGAAGCACGGAATTGTCTGACAAGGATGAAAGTGCAGCAAAAAAATAAAAAGTGATAATGGGAGAGCGGATGTAGCTCAGTGGTTGAGCGCCTGTTTCCCATGTACGACATCCTGGGTTCAATCCCTGTTACCTCCTTTAAAAAAAAGTGATAATGCTGGGAGTGAAATTCAAAGCAAACAAAAACGGTGTTATAGAGGGAATAGCTGACACTGCTGCTGTCCGAAGACTCGCTAGGTGGCCACAGAACTTAGTGAAGGCGACTTTCGTGGCAGAAAGGAGCAGAGTGGCTGTGTTGAAGGGGCGGAGCTGTCTCAGAGGAAGCGGCTCTGGCCAGAACCTCTACAGGAAGAAGTTTAATTGAGGAAATATCTTTGAAGATATTTCACGACAATGAAAATGCAAAAGATAGGGAAATGGCTGTGGCTCAAGAGGTTCAGCGTCCATGGAGGGAACAGGGTTCGATCTCCGGGACCTCCCAGTAAAAAAAAAAAGAAAAGAAAGAAAGAAAATGCAAAAAATAAACTGTTGGAAGCTGATGCACACTTAGAAAGGAGTGTGTAAATTTTCTGTGAATGGCAGAGAAAAGACGTTCACTCAAGGGCTGTGCGGTATTCGACAGAAGAAGAAGGCAGTCTCTATTCAAACTACTCTTGACAAGTTTTGTACAAAGAAACAAAACTCTTTAATTCTCAATTTTTGAAATTAAAATGTGTTAACTACTCATTTTACTAATTTTTCACTTCCCTACATATGTATAATCAATAGTAAGAGAATTTTTAATGTTTCTAAAGCATAGGAAAATTGTAATTTTCCCACTGATTATTTTTTTCTCCCCACATATTCACTTAAGAATTTTTTATTGCGATAAAATCCCCATAACTTAAAATTCACCATTTTAGCATTTTTAACATGCAAAATACCATGGTTTGTAGAATATTCGCCACATTGTGCCACCGGCACCACTCATTGATTTTAGGATTGCTTGGATGGTCTCTGCAAAAAATTGGTTAATGTGGGGAATCATACAATATTATTAATGGAGGGTCTGCTCCCTTAAACACCTTATTTTAACTTAAAATATATCAAAGAATATTCATTTGCCCGTTGTACCACATACATAGCTTCTTTCAACTCCCATCTTACCCACTTTGAATTTGGAGATGCTGGAAGCTAAAAATAAATAAATAGAAGAAGAGAAGAGAAGAGAAGAGAAGAGAAGAGAAGAGAAGGAGGGGGAGGGGGAGGGGGAGGGGGAGGGAAAAAGCTATATTTCCCAGACTCTCTTGCAGCTAGGGTTCTGTTGGGAATCAGGTTTTGCCAACTAAATGTGCTTACACATGCCTTGGAAGGTAATCTTTCTGTGGGAGAACAGGTGGACAAGTGGCTCTGGCAGGCATGTGTGTTGGCAGTAGCTGACCCCCCAGCCTACTGTCTGGTCACCAGCTTCGTGGGGTGGGTGGGTGACTGGGACGGAAGCAGTCCCCTGACTTCTGGAGGATGGCGCAGTGGGGGGTGGGCCTTAAAGCATGGGTCCAGGGGCTGCCCGGCATCTGCACCTCTAGTCCTGCCAGCAGCTTTGTAGGCACCTAATTCCCTATAGAAATGCCCTACTCCCTGAAATACCTAGAGAGGTTTGTTTCCTGCCCTGAACCCTGATTGAACCAACCACCTTTTTAATGCAAGGCCAAAGCCTTTTCTTTCAGGATGACACCACTGATTTGAATTCCCCTTATCTCTCTGTACACAAACCATATACCCATGATGTATCATATACAATTTCTGGTCTTGGTTTCTTTAAATTGGAGTAATAGTGTAAGGAAACTGTTGAAGCAACCTGTGCATACAATCCTTCTGGATGTTTATAATCCCCCAGTTGAAACAGTTGTCTGACTCAAATGTGATTCAGCAGCACTTTTTGGAGATGTGTCTTTTTCCAGTCTCTCTAAAACACTCAACTTAGTTTTCATTGAAACAACTCTTTTTACATTCCTATTTCACTGATTCACAGGAAATTGAATGAAATTACCTAATTACAACAGAAGTACAATCACATAAACTGGGAATAAACACAACTGATCCCTGATAATCATGTAATAAGGAAATTATATTGCATGGTTAAAAAGGAATCGAACAAAAAAGTTATCATTCAGTACTTGGGATTGCTTTTTTTCTGACATTTCAGATACAAGTTTTCAAGCATACAGTTAAAAGAATTCTACAGTGAACATGCATGTACCATCGCTATACAGGTTCAAACTAGGTTCTGCATTGACTTATTGTATGCACCAAATTGTGGTATTACCGTGGTAAATTGCATGATTTTGCTCTTGTTTTCATCTCCACTCTGCGGGAAGATTAGATACGTCTCTGTCCCATTGACATCATGTTTGGCCATGTAACTTGTTTTGACCAATGAAATGTGAGTGGAAGTGACATGTCACTTCTGAGCCAAAACCTTAAAAGCCAGCACTTGGGGGAGCGGATGTGGCGCAAGCAGTTGAGCACCTGCCTCCCACATGGGAGGTCCCAGGTTTGGTTCCCTGTGCCTCCTAAAGAAGACAAACAATGAGCAGACAATGAGCAAGAAAACAACGAGAAAGACAACAAGCAAACAATGAGTAAACAACGAGCAAGGAGTGGATGTGGCTCAAACAGTTGGGCACCCGCCTCCCACATGGGAGGTCCCAAGTTCAGTTCCTGGTACCTCCTAAAGAAAAAAACAAGCAGACAAGGAGCAAAAAACAATGAGCAGACAAGGAGCACAAACAACGAGCGAGCCACCTTGGGGCAGGGGGAAGCCAGTACGTGGCTCTCCATAGCTCTCTCTTCCTTCAGGCCAAGCTCCAGAGAGAAGCTATTCCATCAGCCTGGGTCTCGGAACAAGTTGAAATGGAGCAAAGCTACTGCAAACCCCTGGTGAACATGTAGCGGGAGCAAGAAATAAACCTTTGTTGTTCCAAGCCAAGATTTGAGTGTCATTTGTTACTGCAGCATAACGTAGCCTCTTCTGACTGATGCAGTTACCCATCATTCCTCAGTGTTGTGGGCTGGAGTTTGCTCCACTTGGTTCTGTGAGTACAGTGCAGAGGTCATATCAAAACCTCCACCAGGTCATAATATTTATTGCTGGTACAAACAGATGGAATGGAAAGGAGAGGGCACAGAGCAGAAACCTGCGGCTGAGGAAGCCAAGAACCATCATTCAGCCAGCTGTGGGTCAGGCAAATTCTCCATGAGCGGCGGAAGGTGAGATTCAGCCACGTGTACCTGCTGAATACGCTCACAGAGACACAAGGGAAAACCATACAACTCTGGTTGCCGCTGTCAGAGGTAGCTGGAGGATGCAGGTAACTGCAGGTCTCTCACATTGTCTTGTTTTCCTGTGGCTGCTGTGATAAACCACCACAGTCTTGGTGGCTAAAACAACAGAAAGGGGGAAGCGGATGTGGCTTAGGCAACTGGGCTCCCGCCTACCACATGGGAGGTCGCTGGTTTGGATCCTGGTGCCTCCTAAAGAAGACAGTGAGCTGGCATGACAGGCAGGTGTGGCAAGCTGACACAAGAAGAAAAAACATAATGAGAGACACAATAAAGCAGGGAGCAGAAGTTCCCAGTGCCTTCTAAAGAAGACAGTGAGCTGACGTGATGGGCAGGTGCGGCGAGTTGACACAACAAGCTGGTGCAACAAGAGACGTAGGGAGGAAAAACAGAATGAGAGACACAACAAAGCAGGGAGTGGAGGTGGCTCAAGCTATCAGGCGCCTCCCTCCCACAACAGAGGTCCTGGGTTTGGCTCCCGGTGCCTCCTAAAGAAACAAGGAAGATGAACAGACTCAGCAAGTGAAAGATGACAAGGGGGGTGGGGAGAAAGAAAGAAATAGTTAAAAAAATAAATAAAATGAAACAACAGAAAGGTAGTTTTTCCCCATGCTGGAGGCCGACGTCTGAAATCAGTCTTGCTGGGCAGAAATCAAGGTGTGGGTCTCTCCTGGCCTCATGCAGCCTCTGGTGGCTGTCGGCTTCCGTGGCTTCCTTCTGTCTTCACTTGGCCGCCTTGGTGAGTGTCCCTTGTCACCTCTCTGCTATAAGGACATGTGGTGGCATTTAGGGCTCACCCAGATAACCTCAGGTGACCTCCTCATCTCAAAACCCCTGACTGAGCTGCATCTACAAAGACCCTTTTTCCAGATAAAGTCCCATTGACAAGGTCCAGGGATCAAGGACGAGGGCCCTTTGGTCAAACATTATTCAACCCACTGCCCACGTGTTCCCTTCAAGCGCAGAAGCGAATCGCCTGCTGTCGGCGTCCACCCCGCAGCAGCCTGCGGCGGCTGTACCGGCCCGGCTGGCCCAGCGGTTAGGAGCGCCGACACCTTCCAGGTGGGCGGCGGGATGGGCCGCGCCGGGGCCGAGTCTCCTGCTCACTGCCGTGACACCGCTGTACGCTGCGCAGGTGACCAGATGACCTTGGCAAGGTGAGCCTGGTGGCGCCACCTGGACGCAGCGCGGGGCCGCGGGCCAGGCGGGGGGCCCGCCCTGCAGGGAGAGCGCTCGGCTCCTCAGGGACCCCCGCGCCGCCGCCCGGGGTCGCGAAGCCTCAGGGCGCCCTCGCCCGAGGCTCACGGGACGGGGCGGGGGACCGCGGCGGCGAAGGGCGCGGCCCCGGCAGGAGCTGGTGGCACAGCCTCGCCCCCCGAGGGCCTGGGGCCAAGTCCTCACAGCGCGAGCACCTCCTTCCAACGCCTGCCCGGCACCCGCCGCGCTGCCCCCGCAGCCCCCCGTCCTGGGGGCCTGGTCCCGGCCAGGCCCTGCTGCGGGGAGTCCTGGGGAGCCGAGGGCCTTCCCTGCGCCCGGGGGCAACGAAGGAGGCCGCGGTGCGACGCGCAACTTTTTTTTTTGTTTGGTGGTGGCGGGGAAGGGGACTTGAGCTTGGATTTGAGGGGCCACGGACTGTGCTGCTTTTACAGAGGGGAAGGTCTCACCCGCTTGGACAATTCATCACCAATGTCTGATAAAACACAAATATTACGGGTAGGATGCCCTAGCAGCCAGCCGCCGGCGTCCCCACCAGCTCAGCGCGCAGACTCTGCGGCACCCTCTGCCCACCGCCAGCTGAATGCAGATTCTGCTGCGGACAGGAGGATGCAGAGGTGCCAAAGAAGGCAGGCAGGCACGTGGGACAGGCCGGGATGGGTGGGGGTGGGAGGGGCACCTCACGGAGCACCCCTCACCCGTCAGCCCTGGGGCAGCCTAGCCAGCCTGTTAGAGCCTCCATCCCAAGGATATGCTTTAACCCTGCATACTGTAAGCACTCAATCGATGTGGACCATGCTTCTCGTTTGTTTGAAATTAAATGCAAGCAACGTCTTTAGAAAACTGAGGAAGAAGAACACACTTGGTTAATGTATGAATCCTTGCGGATTGACCGGCACATTCCTCCCATCCCTTCAGGGATAAACAATTCCCATTTTGAGCCTCTCACACGCGGAGATGCAAATCCAGAGCAAATCTGTTGCTCTGGTCCCGGGCTCAGGGCCAGGTTGCGAGTTCCCTGGCTGCCCGAGTGGCTGCGTCTCCCCGCCGGTGCTGACTCACCGTGAGGACCGCATTGTAGCCTCCCCCCACCCAGCAGGCCCCTGCCTGCGTTTCAGATATGTGCACCCAATCCAAAGTTAACTGACCGGCAGCTAACAGAGCCTCCTCTTCTTCCTTCCCTGTTCTTACCAGCAAAGGACAGGTGGGAGAACAGCTCTTGGCATATTGCCCAGCACGTGGTGAGCATGCAGTGTCATCAGCTGGTGGCATTTTTATTATTCATAACTATCATAACCATAGCACAGACTCATTGCAGCTGATTTATTTTTTTCCCGGAAGATTATTTAAAATTCCTTGGGCACATCGCACAGGGGTGGGCAGAGGACTGATGGAGGGCAGGTGGATGGGGAATGCATCTGTCCCCTCCTCTGTAAACTCCTTAAAGAAAAGGACTATCTGATTAGTCTCCATATCCCGGCAGCCCCTGGGGTGAATGAGAAAGGAATGAGCAGTTAGTATGTCTCGCAATTTTCTAGAGATGATTTGGGAGAATCAAATCATCCCATTATGATTCCACCAATCAGGCCTCAGCTCTCTGACTGTGCACTTTGATATAAACAAAGGCCTTGGCCTTCTCTGCCTCCGCCCAATCTAAGAAGCAAGTTAAGAGTTTGCACTTTCAAAGGCAAATTACTGCCCCAGAGGAAAAAGCTGTTGTCTCTGAACCACGAATGTGGGCAGGCTGGGTTCTTGCCTTGCGAGTGGGAGCTGGGGGTAGTACTCATGGGCAGGCACCCCAGCCCCTGCGCTGTGCAGACCAGGGGCTGGGGCCCCAGGGTGGAGGGCCAGCCCCGTGCTGCTTGCTGAGCACCACTCTTCTGGCTAGATGCCCCCTCGTCATTCTCCTTCGCAGTCCTCATGGCATCAGTGCAGAGAATGACATGTCATCAGGAGTCATCACAGCTTGACTTCACCCAGCCTTTCAGATGTCATCTGGCTTGACCTTACATAGCCCCTCCAGTCACATCCTTCAGGGCCTTGTGCTTTTGAAGACGCTGGTCCTTTGCTGGGAATGTGCCCCCCCCAGCCCCTCCCAGCAATATGGCTGTCCTGACATACCCCTCACCTCCTCTGCATCCGAAAAATATCTTAACCCCCTCCCCATGTATATCAAATAGCACATCTATTGTGCCTATATTTTATCACTTTACACATCATGGGCATTCACTCACTCACTCATTCATTCATTCATTCATTCAATGAAAGAACACAGGTTAAGCGTTTGAAACAATTCCAGACACAAGCTAAGTGTTCTATAAACTTCAGCTCTTGTCATTATCATTCATTGATTGATTCATTCGATATTTATGGAGCGTCTCTGGCATCGTGCTGCTCTCTGCGGCCACAGCAGTGAACAAGACAGATGTGGTCCCCGGCCATCCCACCCCCAGCCCCGGTGTCAAGCCAAGTGCCCTTGTCCACTAGGAGTTATTACATCTCAGACACTGAGCGGGACTCCGCCCAGCATTGGGACTACAAGTCCCAGAAGGCCGCGCGGCGGCGTCGCCGGGTACGTCCGCGCGCATGCGCGACGTCGCACGCAGAGCCGCGAGCGGGCGCCGGTGGCTGCGGCCGGCGGGCGGCGCAGCCTTTAGGGCGGGGCCGGCGCCGCTCGCCTCAGACGGCCGCGGGTTAGCGGACGGGGCGGCTTCCGGCGCCCGTTTCTCTCCTCGCTCTCGGCGCTCCCCGCGGGTCCCGAGCGCGGCGCCATGTCGGAGCCCGGGGGCGGCGGCGGCGAGGACGGCTCGGCCGGCCTGGAGGTGTCGGCGGTGCAGAACGTGGCCGACGTGTCGGTGCTGCAGAAGCACCTGCGCAAGCTGGTGCCGCTGCTGCTGGAGGACGGCGGCGAGGCGCCCGCCGCGCTCGAGGCGGCGCTGGAGGAGAAGAGCGCCCTGGAGCAGATGCGCAAGTTCCTGTCGGACCCGCAGGTCCACACGGTCCTGGTGGAGCGCTCCACCCTCAAAGGTGCGGGGCCGGGCCGGGCGGCGGGGCCCCCACGCCCCGCACACCCCAGGGGCCGGGCCCCCAAAGGGCCGGTCCCCACGGCCGACCCCACGCCCCGCACACCCCAGGGGCCGGGCCCCCAAAGGGCCGGTCCCCACGGCCGACCCCACGCCCCGCACACCCCAGGGGCCGGGACCCCCAAAGGGCCGGGTCCCCACGGCCGCAGACACCCCAGGGGCCGGGCCCCCACGGCCAGACGCCCCGCGGGCAGGGCCCCCGAAGGGCCGGCTCCCCACGGCCGCAGCCCCTGCCCGCGCCGGGCTCCGGGCTCCGGGCTCCGGGGCGCCGCTCCCAGGGCGGGGAGGGAGGAGGGCGCCCCTCGCCGGCGCCCGGAACCGCTCCCTTTGTGTGCGCGGCCTCAAGATGGCCGAGCTGGGTGGAGACGGCGTCGCCCTGGGCCGGGCGCGGGCGGAGGCCGCATCCCGCTCCCGCATCACATGAGCTCTGCGCTTTCGGTTTACGGCCGGGCCCGGCCTCGGAGGGAGGTGTCGGGGCGGCAGTGCGGGGCGGGCGCCAGGGGCTGGGCCGCGGGGTGGCAGTGCGGCCGCGGCCCCGCCGAGCATCCCCCTCGGTCCCCGCCGCGAGGGAGCCCAGAGCGTGTATCTCCTTTTAGCCTCGAGGAAGCGGAGGCCCGGGCCCCGCAGCTTGCCGCGGCCAGTGCTTCCCCTCAGCTCCGCGTCTCGGTTTCCAGGCCTTTGCTCGCGCTTGCCAGCCGTGCCCTGTAATGTGCAGGCCTAGGTGGGCTTATTGAGAATTCTTGGATATTCAAGTCTGATTTTACGAATTTCTTTGTTTTTTTTAAGTGGCTCAGGTTAAGCATCTCGTGGAGCTGGGACCGAAAGGTTTGCATATTCCAGTGGTCTCCCCAAAGGGTAGCAAGCGTTTTGGAAAAGCAAGGCCGGAATTGCCTTGAGAGGCTGCAGCTTGTCTGCAGGGAGGATTTCATTTTAGTCTTTTAAAGCCAAGTTGTGGTCATAAAAGTGAGTCTGTTTGATGAGCCAGTATGTGGGTGTGGCACCATGCATCTGGGAGTCCAGGGATGGTGTGGTTCCGGTAGAATTTAACATCAGCGTGGAGGGATGGAGGTTTCTGAAAACGGCTTCTCAGAACAAAACAAAACAAAACCGGATGGTTCGCCTGTCAGTAAGAGCACATACACTATCCTCTCCCCGCCCGGCCTTGTGCTGCTTTCTGATAGTTTGTTTCTTTCAAAGGCTGCCCTGACTCAGAGGATGCTTCACTGTAGCCTTGGTGTCTGCTGGAGGCTGGGAGAAAGTCAAGGAGCATTTCTTAGAGCCCCATGGAATGTTCCTAGCAAATAAAACGTTCAGGTGGATTTAGGGATGAAAGTGTTCAGGGTTGTTTCCTTTTAGGTTTGTGATTATGTTTTCCTGCTTGGAAACCAATTGTGTTTTTGTTTTTTAAACATTTAGCTCCTTTACTGTGTTTCCAAAAAAGTATGTTGTCATTTTTAACGTAAAATCTCCTGGAATCCTTCGACCCAGATAAGACTACTGTCAGCATTTTGGTGTGTATTTTTCAATGCATATACATTATTTTATTCAAATGTATTTTAATTTGTGTTTTTTTTTGTTTTTTTTTGTTTTTAACTTTACTGTATTTTGACTAGTTTGATCTTGGATAATTTTTTATTATATTGAATAATTTATGCATTGGAGTCAGTGATTTCTATCTCTGGTCACAATTTATTAAGGAAAAATTTTGTAAGTTTTCTTTGCTTCTAGCATGTTCATCAGTAATTCGCTTTTATCAAACATCTTAGAACTGAACTTTGCTAAAATAATTGGGGGAGCAGGAGCCCTATTTCTATAGTATCCTCTCTAGTGCAGATGCGCTCTGTATTTCCTTTATGGGTACATTGTCTTCCTTTCAGCAAAAATGAGTATCCAGGCATCATTTTATGGAGTCTTGGCTCCATAATGACTTGCACTTTTGAAAGTTGACTAAGGAATGAGATTATCTAAAATTGAAATCCTACCTCATTCCTATATTTATGAAAACCCCTGAAGTGTTTCTAATAATTCAACCTGTCTGTAATTATTTTTCACTTATGATAATCTAAGGAAGAATTTAAAAATTAATGCAGTTTTACACTGTGTGTCTCCATCGTCTTGTTAGCATCCCGGCTACACAGTATCACAGTTTAGATAGGATGGGTACAGACCCCGGCCACTCCTGGGAGGGCTTTCTTCTGGGTTGGTCTTTGTGAGTTAGCATTGGCATTAGTAGGTTTAATCAAATATGAACATCCAGGACTTAATTGTGGAGAGAAGGTAAACGCCTTGATGTGGAAAACAAATCTGCTTTGTTTAAACTGAAAAAAGAGCTCCTACAGTGGTAAATCATATAATTTATTTAATGGACAGGGAAATTGCATTTGCTTTAACCCTCTCCTTCTTGTTTTCATGGAAAGAATTTTCCAAATACTTGTAATTGAATAGAGAAGCTGTGTGTGTGTGTGTGTGTGT
>JAQZBX010025178.1:0-29707 GCA_029593785.1 Cabassous unicinctus | reverse complement strand
AAAAAAAAAAAAATGTGTATGTATCCAGAACATTTAATTGAGAAGTGTAAAAAAAAAAGAACCATAAAAAATATAATGATACGTGTAGTGAGATGTCTAAGGTTGAAGTGGACTGGCGTTCTCAGCTTACTCTGAAATGCACAAAAAAATGAGATGGATAGAGGGACGGAGGAATAGATACGCAATAAAGCAAGTATGAGTAAGTATTAACAGCTGAATCGCAGGAGTGGGCATACAGTGTTGACTTGTACAAGTCTTTCAACTTTTCTGTATGTTTGGACTTTGGGAGTTATCTTCAAAACCCAGAAGGCAAAAAGCTGTGAGCTTTGTTCCCGGGCCAGAGCTTACAGCCACTTCCACATCAGCTGCACCCCGGGGCGCATTTCCATAAAGCAGTGTTCCCACAGGCGGTGACTGGGGCTCTGGGGTGCAGACCCCCAGCACCCCGGGGTTTAGGCATCTCCTGTAGGAAGCCCTGAGATCATCGAAGCCCCTCGTCATGCCACAGGCCACGGAAGCTTTAGCCATCAGGGCTGTCTCCCCTTTGGGGCGAGCCTTACCCAGAGCACGCTGATAAGCATTAGAGCTGGATTTCAACCTTGATGAGGTGATGGTGACGAGGCCTTCTCTCTGCCAGGCATGGCGTTCAGTATTTATACCTATCACATCATTTAATGTCCACCATGACCCTACCAGCCAGGTGCTGTTATCAGTCTCATTTATCCATGAAAAAACAGGGCTCAGAGAAATCCTGTAAGTGATGCGTGGCCACACTGCTGGCAAAATGCTGGGCGGGGATTCAGGTTGGCGTTTGCCTCCTGAGTCTTTGGTCATGACCACTGCTTTCTTCTACTGCACGTGCCTCCTCTCTGTATCACCCTCAGAAGCTTCAGAACTGGACTAACATACCAAGCCCCCCAACCCTGTCCCCGGGCACTGGGTTCTTTCCCCAACACTCCAGGAGCCATATGCCCACGTGCATGTGCACACCCACATCCACACACAGGACACACACCCCACGACCCACTGGAGGGCTGAACCAGCCCCACTTTTATCCCTGTAAATCCCTCACTTCCACCACAGCATCTTCAGGGCTGCTCTGACCAGCTTCCCCACATACCACAAAACCAAAACAAAGTCAACCTGAAATCCTCTTTAATAGAAACCCAGAGCTAGAAAGGACTTCAGACAGCAGGTAGCCAGCCACCTTATTTTTTCACAGAGGAGGAAATGAAGGCCCAGAGAGGGCAACGGCTGGCCTAAGGTCACTCAGTGAGCCAGGACAAAACCTTGTCTCCTGCTCCTATTTCCAATCCTGGGGCTTGGCCCCTCTGCTGAGGGTGGGCAGGGCTGAGTAGGACTTCGGGTGTGCCTGTGTGGGTGGATGAGGCCTGGGTACCCTCTGGAGGGAAAAAGACCAGCCTCTAGGGCCAGGCAGAGAGTTGCTGGGCCCCACAGTGGCAGCCGGAAGGACCCTGAAGGAGCATCTGGCGCAACGCTCACCTCATGCAGATGAGGAGCCTCAGTCCCAGAGAGGGGGACGTGGCTGGCACGTATCCCACAGCCAGTTCCTGACAAGACCAAGGCAGGACTCCAGACTCCTGAATCCCAGGTGTCCTTCCCACTACTGTCTCCCTGATTCACTGGTTCCTACGGCTCCTGCGGCACAGGGAGGGCTGGGACAGCCCAGTGAGTCCCTGAGCTGCTCATCTCCCAGTTTGCACACCCCCCGGGCCCCTCTGCCTGGGAATCTGAGTGCTCCCTGGGACCAAAGACCAGACTCCTGCTTTCACCAAGTCTGTTCCTCAAAGCCGAGAGCTCAGGCTATAGCCTGGGTCCTGCTGGCATAGGCCCCCACTTCTACAGCCCCTTAAGGAGGGATGAGGAGCGAGGTCTGGGGGCCCAAGAGCCACCCATTCTGCAACACGCCTTTCTCCTCAGCCAGGGTCGGGTCTCCAGGGTCCTCAGTCCCGCTGCCCAAGGGAAGGGTCCTGTCCTGGCTGGGGCACTGGGAGCTCCAGGCCTCAGGCAGGGCCTAAGCCGCCCTAGAGCATGCATTATGGAGTGGGGGGTTGGGGAGAGGGCCACCCAGTTCTGAGGCCACCATCCTTCCGGCCAGAGCCAGGCCTGGAGCCCGTGGAGGAGAACGAGGCGTGAAAAGACTATGCTATGTCCAGGCAGCGCCTCCTCATGCAGCCCTGGCCATGCCAGGCTGACCAGGCCCCTCCAACATAAACATTGGCCTCAGCTCGGCAGGATGGGGGCATTTTTCAGAGCTGACATCAGCTCCTAAAGTTTTATAGTTCCTGCCTACCTGAGTCCAGAAGCAGAGGCCCAGCTTCATGAGGCGGGCAACAGGCTCTGTGGGGTCAGCCTGCACCAATGCAGATAGCACACCACGAGCCTTAGAGAGATGACAGTGAGGGTGCTGTCCAGTGGCTTGATCACCCCTGAGGACCCCTTGCCTGGGCACTGCAGGACAGATACAAGAGAAGAGGTCAGATACCAAGTTCCCAGGTCCCCAAACACACCCCTGGGCCCTGGCTCATGCTGCCTCCTCTTTCTGGCATGCCTTCCCTGCTTTGCATCATCTAGCAAACTCCTATGCATCCTTCAAGGATCAGGTCCAGCACCCCCCCCTTCCCCCCCAAGCCTCTGCAGCATCCATGCACCCTTCGGTTGGAGCCTAGCTCCCCAGGTACAATGTTTAGAAATGCCTCCCTATCCTCTCCCTGCCCCTTAGGCCCCGAGATCCTGGAGGGCACAGGCCAAGACACATTTTACTCTGGTCCCCAGGGCTTCTTGTAGTCCTTGATGGGGACTCGAAATGTTTGTGGAGGAAAGGATGGAGGACAGACAGGACATCTGTCATTAATTCCCCCATTAATCCACCATGCATTTCCTGAGGGACCCGGCCCTGGCATCCACTTCTAGAAGCATTTCTGTCCCGTGAATATGCCTGGGAACCTCAGGGTTTGGGGAGAGGGAGCCTCAGTCCCCTCAGCACAGGCTTTGCCAGTGGAAGCTAAAGGAAGCCAGCCCAGCTCCCAGCTGGACCCCTCCGGGGAGGCTGGAGGACAAAGCAGCCTCCCGCCTGGGTCCAGGCCTTCCCCACAGGCCTTAGCAATCCCTGGACAGTTGCCAGGGTGGCGAGGCCAGGGGGAACTCAGCGGGGAAATGGTAGAGGAGCTCTGACAGCCCGGACTGCAAGATGGATCCAGAAATATTACCAACCTCAGAGCAGGGCCACCTCCGGCTGGTGGTCAGCCAGAAGAGGGCCGGTTTCTGGGCCGCACAGCAATACAAACCCACCCTTGCTGGGGACCCAGAAACAATGCCTCCACTTCCCACCAAGGCTGAAACTGCTTCAGCAACCCTGCCTCAGGGGTTATTGGAAAAATTAAATGAATCAAACACCTAGCGCACAGGAAACACTCAGTAAATGTTATCTATGTCTAGGCTAGTTAATGTAAATATTATTTAGATTCAACTCACGTTACTGAGTGCCAAATATGCACTAGGCAATGAACCAGGCATACCCATCTCCCAGGAGCCTACCAGCAGGGACGGACAATGGACACAGAAGCAGCTGGCATGGAAGTGCAGGGCTGGAGGGGAAAACCTGCAGCACCTAACCTGGCCTGGGATCGGTGGGTCCAGGAAGGCTTCCCGGGGGAGGTGCTGCCCATACAAGACCTGAAGAATGAGTAGAAAGCGCTGAGAGCCTCCATGAGGGCCCAGCTGAAGGCAGGGAGGCTGGAGGTTGAGTGAGGTGAATGAGGGGCTACAACAGGGGAAAGGCCTTTCTGACAGGGGCAGTCGGCTAAGATGGGGCGGGCAGTGCAGAGGTCACCACAGTGGGGGAGCAGGGACTTGAGCAGCCAGGGTGGGGGAAAAGAGGTGCTGAGCCTCCAGGAGGGTATGTTCTAGCAGGAGTGGTGACTGAATGAATGAGTGAATCAATGAATGAATGAGGAGTCCAAAGAGAGAAGGGCAAGGTGGAAAAACCAACTTTTACTTTCTACAGTGAACTTTCTAGGCAGCAGGGAGGGCTAGACCGGCAGACAAATGCCAACACACAGCCCTGTGCTTCTGGCTGCTAGTCCCCACCCCACCATCCCGCCCCTCGGGCTTCCCAGGACTGAGGTGTGCTGAAGGTGTGACATCAGCTGCAAGGGGCCAGGAAGATGGGGCCTCATCCATTCCTCATCTGCACCACTGCCCTGGCTGGGGATGGACGGGAAACCCAGGGGTCAG
The DNA here is from genome assembly GCA_029593785.1 of Cabassous unicinctus. Taxonomy (NCBI): domain Eukaryota; kingdom Metazoa; phylum Chordata; class Mammalia; order Cingulata; family Chlamyphoridae; genus Cabassous; species Cabassous unicinctus. The sequence goes on along the minus strand of JAQZBX010025178.1, from coordinate 25,450 downwards.
GGCCCAAGCTCCCCAGGCAGCTGACTCAGGCCCCACTGGCCAGCTCAGCAGTCCTGCCTGGCCCAGCTGAATGGGGCTATTGAAACTCTTTGTTAGGGGGCAGGCCACAGGCCACGCCCCCAACCAGAGCCTTCGGCTGGCTGTGCTGTGGGCTGTCTACTTTCTGGGCACGGTGCAGGCCCTGGGCCTCAGACAGAGCCAGTACTGGCCACCAGCTGCCACTCTGGAGGAGCCTGGGACCAAGGACAACCTGGGTAAGCTAGCTAGACTGGCAGCAAAGAGGGGTTCTGGTGGCAGGGAAGCTCCCTGACCATCACAACATCCTCCAGCTGGGTGGGAGCGGGGAGGAGAGTCTGTCCCTCTGCCCATGCCACGGTGTACAGGTGCGACTGCCTCAGAGGCTCTGGGGGTTGTCCGGCCTCCTCCAGCAGAATGGAGCTTCCCGGAAGCAGAGGTTGTTTCCTGTTAGACTTGGACTGTCTCAGGGTATGGGCTGGATCTCCCCCATTAGACTGGGAGCTGGGATAGGGCGAGGGGATGGTTTGGCGATTGATTAGACCTGGTGCTCTCCAAGCCACACCGTAGTCTCCCCGTCAGTGTTTAACACCAGGAATCCTGCCTGGCGTCCAGCCTTGGCCTCTGCTGGCAGGTCCCCCCCGGGCTGTGGGCGGCCACCCCCAACAGAGCCAGTGCTTCTCCAGACAAAGCTCCCGCACACCCTGCCCTGTCCTCCTCTCCTGACTTTTGCCCTCAAGCCCAAGGATCTGTCAAGTGTACTTTTTCCAGGTATGGGCGAGGACCGGGCACCATGAAGCCGATGCAGGTGGATACCCTCTGGTGGGTGCTACTGCTGGTGCCCAGACTGGATGCTGCCAGGAAGGGGGCTCCAGAAGAAGCCTCCTTCTACTATGGAACCTTCCCACCTGGTATGTCCATTCCTCTGTTGATCTGTCCATCTGTCTACCAACAGGCAAGGGGTTTGGTGTTGTAGCCTCCCAACTGGTAGGATGGGGAAGAAACTGGAAACAACTCCACTTCGTTTTTCTAGAATAAAAGAAGTCCCTAACAGATTTTTTAAAAGTTACTAAAATCTATACAGATAGTAAGTACTAATCAGAGGACAAATTATGCAAAAAAAAAAAAAAGGTTTTAATGTATCTCATCTTCCCCCACCAGCCCCCCATGCTCCCACTCCTGGGAAGACAAGGCCCTAGGGAGGCAGGCAGAGTGGGGGGAAGACACCTGCCTTTGGCCCTGGAAACACAGGCCAGAGCCCCAGCTCTCGGTGGGGAGCAGGAGGAGGCCCGGGGCCCAGCCTGGGGTCTTACTTGCAGGCTTCTCCTGGGGCGTGGGCAGTTCTGCCTACCAGACGGAGGGTGCCTGGGACCAGGATGGGAAAGGGCCCAGCATCTGGGATGCCTTCACACACAGCGGGAAGGGGAAGGTGCCTGGGGGTGAGACAGCAGATGCAGCCTGTGACGGCTACTACAAGGTCCAGGTGAGTGATGGTGTGTGTGTGTGTGTGTGTGTGTGTGTGTGTGTGTGTCTGTTTGCACACACCTGGCTGCACTATTGGAGGAGTGCATGGGACCAGAGGGGGTGGGGCCAGTGGTGACTGAGGTAGTGGAGGAGCCAGGAAGTAGAAGGAAAGGAAAGCAAGGCCCACGGGAGCTATGGCCTTCCACCAGGCCATGGGGAGTTGGAGAGCTGCGGCCTAAGCCCCAGGGCCTACACCACAGTAGCCAGTACCTGTGGTCCCTAATGTGAACTGGCCCCTGTGGAGAGAGTGGGGACCCACTCATCCTCAGTCCCCCTGTTCAGCAGCATCCACTTTCTTCTCTGGATTGACATCTTGTGGGGATTCATCACCTAAGTTTATGGGGAACACCTGATGGACTTCTCAAAGTGCCCTCATCATGCATTTTAAAAAAAAAGATTTATTCATTTATTGCTCCCCCCACATTGTTGTTTGTGCTGGCTGTCTGCAATCTGTGTCCATTCGTTATGTGCTCTCTGTTCTGCTCATCTTCTCTTTAGGAGGCACCAGAAACTGAACCTGGACCTTCCATGTGGGAGAGAGGTGCTCAATCGCTTGATCCACCTCCGCTCCCTGCTTTATTGTGTCTCTCATTGTGTTTCCTCTTTGTGTCTCCTTGTTGCATCATCTTGTTGCGTTAGCTCGCCGAGCCAGCCTGTCACGCCAGTTTGCTCTCTTGCTTGTCTTCTTTAGGAGGCACGGGGAACTGAACCAGGGACCTCACATGTGGTAGGCGGGTGCTGACTCTCAGTATAGTCCCAGAATGAAGTGGGGGCAGGTGGCATTGCACCTATTGTAGAGATGAGGAAACGGCTCCTTTGTCACCCACCAGGAGCTGTGGATGGCAGTGAGCCTTGCCCCAGGGCCCTGAGTGTTTACCCATTCCCTGCACTCTCTCCCAGCACCCAGGGCCTAGGTGACCCTGCCCTGCCTCCCCGCCTCTGTCTATACAGGAAGACATCGCTTTGCTGAGGGAGCTGCATGTGGACCACTACCGATTCTCCCTGTCTTGGCCCCGGCTCCTGCCCACGGGCGTCCGAGGTAAGCTAAGGCAGCCTCTCCCAAAGCCCAGGTGGGCCTCTTTTGGCCACGGCTGGCTTTGCAGGGAAGGAGTCAGCCAGGAACACGGCTGCTATTGGCAGCAGGTCTCACAAGTCCCACAGGTAACTGGTGCTCCCAGGAGTATCTGGACCACCCTGCTGAAGGTATCTTCAGGGCTGCAAAAAGCCACAGGGCCAGGAATGCTGCCTTTCAGAAGGCCAAGATCAAGGTCCTTTCTCATTAGGTACCCTTTTATTTCACCTACAGCTGACCAGGTGAACGGGAAAGGAATAAAATTCTACAGCGATTTCATTGATGCCCTTCTGAAGAGCAACGTCACCCCCATCGTGACCTTGTACCACTGGGATCTCCCACAGGTGAGGGTTGGTGCAGCCTCAGCCTCAGCTGGAAGAAGCCTGGTTTGGGGCCTGGGGTGGCCAAGGTGGGGCAAAGGCTGGGATGTGGACTCACAGGACCATTAGGTGTAAGTGAGTGGAGCTGAAATCTCTGACTCACCCATGGCAGGGAAGTCACGTTGGCTTAATTGATGTCTATAATTTTGAGTCAGGTGTGGATTTTGATGTTTTCCAAAACATTTGGAATAAAAACAAGCCAAAAACAAACAACAGCAACAACAAAAAACTATAAACCCCTTTGACTAAGATTTGATGACATGGCATCATTAACAACCTTGGTTAGTCTTTTTCCCCCAATTTGAGCTGGCACCATGTGCATTCATATATGAGCCCCCCGCCTCACTCCACCACAATTTCCATGAAGGTGCACCATGCTTAAGAGCAGCACTGCCAAACGTCAGCATTCAAGCAGGTTTTTCATTCATTCAACAAGGCCCCAAGGAGATCATGGCCTAGCAGGCAGAGAAGCATGTACAACTTCCTGTGATCATGTGGACAATGCCAAATATAGGATCTGGGGGTGGGGGTGGCATGAGAGGATGGAGAAATGGCTTCAGGGAGGTACTGGGGAGAAAGTGGAGTTCCATCAGTGCTTTGAAGGGTTTCAGTATGAGGTGGGAAGAAAGAGTATTTTGGTTAGAGGGAGCATGACAAAAAGGCAGAGGGGCTGGACAAATGATTCTGTTAGTTTGGGGAGAAGGTAGGAGAGAGAAAGGGTAGAGGTTAGAAGAGTAGGTTGGGCCCAGAGCCTGAAGGCCTCAAATGCCCAGCTAAGGTAACTGGAGTTTATTCTGTGGGAAGGGAGCTACCGGAAGCCTGTAAGGTGGGGATGGGGATGCAGACTTGGGCTGTAGGGAGCTGAGTTGGAAACCACTTTCCTTAGCTAATCACTTTCACTACCCTGTCCCTTTAGCACCCCTTCGAATCCACCATGGAGAATGCAGTAGGTAATCCCGATGGAATAATCAATCTTGGGAAAGTCTGCCTTTGGTTGGGAGAGGGCCTTCTGCTGAAGAAAGCAGACCCTACCCCCAGAACAGAGGCTTCTGGGAGGATTCTGACATCAGCACAGCCCTCAAAATTCTAATCACAGCTTTCATACCAAGCATCATTATGTAATTTCTTCAGAATTTATATTCAAGATTTCTTTCCCATTATCAGACTTCTTTCCCCTGGAAAATTTTAGTATGAGAGTCCCAAACTTTATCTTCCTCCTGTTCTTATAAAGTATATTACACAGTTTAATCGCCATGTTTAAATTGCTTCATGCTTTTTCACTGCCACTGTCTTCAAATCTTAATACCTAAGAACATGGGAAGCGGGTGTGGCTCAGTGGATAGAGCCCCCGTTTACCATATGGGAGGCCCAGGTTCGCTTCCGGGGCCTCCTTGTGAGGGCAGGCCAGCTCGCGCGGCGCCATGGGCTGATGCGGCAAGACCTCACAGCAAGGGGGAAGATAAGCAGACACAGAGAAGACACGCAGCAAATGGACACAGCAACACAAGCGGCAAGGGGGGGATAAATAAATAAAATAAATAAATCTTTAATACCTAAGAACCTGCATCTTTGCTCCCCTTTCAAGGCTCTCTAAATATCCTCTATAGGTGTAATCACCTACGTTTCTCCTACAAACTTGACCAGTGGGCTCCAAAGGTCTTCTGGAGATGGACCCTTGGGGCACCTGCTTTTCTCTCCATTCTTGTTGGCAGCTGCTCCAGGTCAAATACGGTGGGTGGCAGAACGTGAGCATGAGCAGCTACTTCAGTGATTATGCCAATCTGTGCTTTGAGGCCTTCGGGGACCGGGTGAAACACTGGATCACTTTCAGTGATCCTCGGGTAAGCCAGGGCTTCTCTCCAGAGGGGGAAACCCACCCCCCTGACTAGAGTGCTCCCTATCACTTCTCATGGATCCTGAGGTCCCCACTTGTTGTTCCTATAGGCAATAGCAGAAAAAGGCTATGAGACGGGCCACCATGCACCAGGCCTGAAGCTCCAAGGCTCCGGCCTGTACAAGGCAGCACATCACATCATTAAGGTGAGATGGGCTGGTGGGTCCTTTGGGAGTGAAGGCTGGGGTCAAGGTGGAGGTATGACCTCCAGTGTCAGCTCAGCCTGACCCAGAGGTCCACACCTTTGCCTATCCACCTCAAAACCAGCATATTCTACAGCACCTTTGCACTGTTCATGAGGACACTGTGGCCAAACTGAAACAATGGCTACCCTCTAAGACAGGGGTTCTTAACCCTTTTTGTTCCACGGACCCCTTTGCAGTCAGGTGAAAACCATGGTCCCCTTACTAAGTCCACACTACACAGTGTATTATTTAATAAATATATCACACACACACCAGCACATCCCCACAAGAATACTGTTTTTTTGAATTTCCATCCAAGCTCATGGACCCCTTGTTAAGAGCCCCTGCTCTAGGAGCTTACAATCTAGCCAAAGGGATGGAGCACATACATGTGAAAATTTGTCACCACTAGATCCACCTGTCCTGTGAGGAATGGTGACAGGAGAGAGGGCAGAGGGAAGACAGTGAGCTAGGAACTAAAGTCTTCAATGAATAAACAGAAGTGGCTAGAGGCGGGTGAATGACAGTAGAAAGCTGGGGCAGGAAAAGTAGTCCGATCATGGACTTCAAAGGACCTGGGTTTTTGAAGGAGGAAGGAAAAATAGTTTAGAAGCAGCAATAAAAGAGTCAGGCAGTTGTGACCTTACTTCTAGGCCCTAAAGTATTTGGGGTGTGAGAGGTATTTGGGGTGTGGCCTCTGCTTGAAAGAGCTGCAATGAAAGTGGTCTTTTGGGGCAGCCAGAGATCAGTTAGGGCAGGAGAGTGAAGGAGACATTCAGAGAAGATGCTGAAGACAACAGACCATGAATTCCAAGGTTACAGACAAGGCTTGAGAAGGTGGGGAGGGAATTGGGTCACATTAGGAACACACAAAACACTATGGGGAGAAGGGTGATGATGGCTGAGGGCAGCAGGGGCACGAGACAGGATGCCATTGGCCCTGATGGACTCTTAGCAGCAGATGAACAATCTGTTCAAGCTGGAAGGCAAAAGGCCACTGGGTGACATCCCCAGCCCTCAAATACATGTGAGGGAGAGAAATTTCTCATTCCTACTTCAGCAGCTTTTGAGTTCTTGAACTATTGCTATTTAAAGGGCAGAGCTCTGAGTATTTTGGCCTTTCTCATCTATAAAAGTCAGTAAGCTGAATACATGTGATCCTGATATTCCATTTCATTAGACAATCCCATGATGTGATCATTAATTCATTAGTTTTTCTAGCTGACAAAACAAAGTACAGGGGGAGAAGGTTGATAAGGGTTCTCACTGATAAACAGAGCCTCCAAATTTTTATAGTCTTAGACTAGTTAATTCTTCTAAATCACTGCTTCTCAAACTCCAGCTTGCATCAGAATCACATGGACGGCCTATGAAAACACAGATTGCCAATCCCCACTCCCAGAGTTTCTGAGTCAGTAGATCCAGGTTAGGGTCCCAAATTTTCCATCATGCTCTTGGGCCAGGGACCACACTTTGAGAACCACTGTTCTAGATTACCTTCCATCTCTCTTCAGTGCCAAATCAGCCTTTGAAATAACCTCTTAGGCAAGTCAGTTGGGCACCAGTAGAAATTCTGGAGAGAATGCAGGTTGCACATTTTAATTCGTTTTTTCAAGACGGTGCAGGATGTTTGGTCTTTCTGATTGAATGCCTGTGGGAAAAGTACTGCCTAATTGCAATGGAGGACAGAGAGAAAAACAAAACAAGGAACTTTTGTATACATTTGAAAAACAGAAAATAACACGAGGTGGTTTATGCCAGGTTTAGGCCAAATTTCCCCTACAGTGCAAAGAAAATAAGTGCCTCCAGAGGTCAGAGGTGGGGAGATAATGGGTTGGTAGGGATAATCAAGGCTGGACTCATAAAACTGGTAGGTCCTGAATTGGATCTCTAGAGTTAGGGAGGAGAAAGGCCACCCCACACTGAAAGGGAGGCGAGGAAAGGATGTGTCTGGCACCTACGACGGATTCCTGCTCCTCTTTCAGGCGCACGCCCAGGCTTGGCATTCTTATAACACCACGTGGCGCAGAAGGCAGCAAGGTGAGCATCAATACCTCGCACGTGCAGAGGACAGGCAGGTGCCAAGAGGAGCAATCGCATTCCCTACCCTCTTTTTCTTTCTTTTCTTCCTAGGTCTGGTGGGGATTTCACTAAACTGTGATTGGGGGGAGCCGTTGGACATTAGGAACCCCAAGGATGTGGAGGCTGCTGAAAGATACCTACAGTTCTCCCTGGGCTGGTTTGCCAACCCCATTTATGCCGGTGACTACCCCCACATCATGAAGGACCGCATAGGTGAGCCTAGACACATTTTAAACTCCAGATACCAGTTATTGAGCCAAGGGAAATGACCAAAAGGCAGGGGGATGGAAGAACACACCGGAGCCTGAGTGAGGCAATAGCAGGATAATCCCAAGAGAGTTCCCAAGGAATTGAGAACTGATTATTTGAATTGGGGCAGGGAGAACCCAAACCAGGAAATTGAGAATTTCAGAACCCAGAAAAAAAATTAGCAATTATTTGGGCTACACTCTCTTGTGTTCAGCTGTCCTGTCTTCTCCTCCCCATTCCACTCCATTTTAAATGCAATGAAGTAGGAGAGGGAAGTCGAAGTCTTAGTGATGGGCAGGTATTGAGGCTATTGTCAGTTCTTTCTGTCATTTAAGAAACACTTTTCAAGCTCTGGTTTCCACAGCATCAGAGAAGAAAATAAAAACAAGTAGAGCTCACAGGGCTGTATGAGTTTGGATGCTTTTGACTGCACATAATGGAGAATTCCAACTAAAATGGGGCTTGAAAAGTAGGGTATTTGTTATCTCACTTGAGTCCAGAAAAGGGTGATCCAGGCCTAGTTAATCCAGCCCTCAGTGATGCCTTCGAAGACTTAGCCTCATTCCTTCTTTCCTCTTGGGCACCTTTAGCTAGCCCATCAACCACTCCCCTGGGCCACAAGGGCACTGTAGCTACTTCAGGCAGCACATCATCACATATTAACACCCAGAGGCTGAAAAAAGGGAATAGCTCTGTCATATCTGCTTTTAAGAACAAGGAAAATCTTCCCAGGAAACAGCACCCCCTGCCCCTGACTTCCTTTCATTCTTCCATGGACAGAACTGTCACATGCCCTGGAAATCACCACCTCCTAGGGTCCCAGAGGCTGGGTAGGGGGCCAGGACTCCCATAAAGAATATGGCGCCTTGAAGAGTGTGAGCAAAAAACCAAGGTCCTGCCGGCAAGGAAGAAGAGAGGCATGGGGCAGGAGGGGAGGACTACTGGGTAGGCAACCAGCAGTGTGTGGCCACAGGTATCTAAGCATATTATCACTGTGACTTAGAGGCATCACTCCCTTCCCAGCCCCACCCCGAGAGAAGGAGAGAGAGAGAGAGATGGATAACACTGAGATGGGTCACAATCTTACACAAGGCTATTTCAGATGTCCAAGAGAGAACTGTTAACATTTCAAACAGGAGGGAGGGAGTTCTAATTCCAACATTCCAACTGTGCCACTAACCAGTGAGTGACTCTGGGTAGGCTTTACCTCTCTGGCTCTCAAAATATCATCTGAAAATGAAGTGATTAGACAAAATAATTTCTAAAATCTCTTGACAATACCAGCTCTGTGACACATACACACAAACACTTGAAGTCTTGAGAATGATTTCCTCAAGATGCGCAAGGGGAAAAGCTCTCATGCCATGCCATGCCTCGTTCCTGCTGACACACTCTATCATTCACATGGTGCACTCGCTCTCTTGGAACCCTCAGGGCCACAACAGGACAGCACCAAAAAAGCTAAAGTTATTATCACAGAACAGCTTGTGGGCTTAAGGCCAATAATCTTAGGTCCCACTGACTCCTAATTTTGTGATGATTCAAATGGGCTGCATTTGTCAATGGTAAAACGTGGAAAGGACTCCTTATGTAGCTAGTATTTTCTTCAACAGCAAAAGCGTTCTGTCTGAAACCTTGTTTACAGATTATTTTCAGGCATCTTAAATGTACCCGTTTACTCACAATATATGACTATATGAAAACACGAACAAAATTAATTCTATAGCACTGTCCAATAGAACTGTTGGCAATGACGGAAATGTTCTATACCTGTGCTGACCAATACGATAGCTTCTAACCACATGCACCTATTTACATTCAAATTAATTAAAATTTAAAATTCAGTTCCTCAGTAACACTAGTCATAAAAGTGCTCAACAGCCAAATGGGGCTAGTGGCCAATGTATTGGACAGTGCCATGACAAAACCTTGTGGTTTTTCTCAAGTTACTAAATAGAAAGTAATAACATGCTGTTGCCGTTGGGCAGTTTGATGTAATTATGAATTCCAAAAATATAATTGGATCATGCTTGTAAACTGATCTGTTAATCTGGGCATGATTAAGTTATGATTAGGGCGTTGAGCCCCACCTCTTGGTGGGTGGGGAATCGAATATAAAAGGCAAGGCAAAGAACAGAGTTGAAGCAGTTTTTGAGAAGCAGTTTTGATGTTGGAGAAAAGGCCCCAGAAGAAGAGAAGCGAGCCGTTCGCCTGATAGTCTACAGCTGACGTGGTGGAGGAACCAGAAGAGCTAAGCCCGGAGAGAAACGCAGCCCCGGGAAGAGAGGAACACAAGAAGCCTGAACCCTGGCAAACGTCAGCAGCTGTCTTGCTCCAACACGTGGAAATGAACTTTGGTGAGAAGAAACTTAACGCTTTATGGCCTGGTAACTGTGGACTTCTACCCCAAATAAATACCCTTTATAAAGACCAACCCATTTTTGGTATTTCACATTAGCACCTCTTTGGCTGACTAATACACATGCTAACATTTTGCAAACTTCTCACTAAATCGAAACCAATAGCCTCTTTGTAAATTTTTATATGGTTATATTTTAGATCAACTCATGAAAATGTTTTTTATTCATCCACTTAAAAACATTTTGCATTGATTATACAAGAACATGATTCAAAATTTTTTAAGTACAAAGTGAAAAGTCAAGCTTCCCACCCTTCCCACTTCCCAGAGAGAAGTATAATTGCAGAGACGGATTGTGCATGTGTGAGCAAAAACAGTGTGTGTGCGCCTATGAAATACAATGCACGTACCATACGTAACGCGGCATCTTTTTTTTTGCTGAGACATATATCATTGCAATCTTTCTGTGTTAATATATAAAGTGCTGCCTCATTTGCTGTAATAGCTGCATACTGTTGTACTGATGGATATTCCTTCGTTTATTTAACCAGTCCCTACTGAGAGACATTTAGATTGTTTCCAATCTTTTGCTACTCAATTTGCACATGTAAGAGGATGCATGGTCAAAGGATATATACTTCTATGATTTTGAAAGATAGGACAAAATTGCCCAACACAGAGGTTGTACAATGTACAAATGTGCCCATCTGTGCCCCCTTCTCCCTCTGGCCTTCCAGTTCCCTTCCCAGAGGCAACCAAAATTACCAACTTTTGATGGAAGGAATAATATAGGAGCCCCACTCTACTTTTTTCCAGATAGCTACCCGGTTGTTCACATACAACTTACTGAGCAATCTGTAAAAATATAACTTTTAAGCAATTGAAACTTATTTTTTTAGATAGTATTCACATGCCAAAATTCTTGTTTGAAAGGCAAGGTAACATTTTCTATGAAGATGAATCATAAAGCCCAGAGTCTGGATACAGCTTTATGTCAACAAGCCAATATCGTCATGATGCATATCAACAACAAAACGATAGTGAGAAAATAAAACTTAAATTCTCTCTCTCTCTTTTGATAGGAAGAAAAAGTACAGAGCAAGGCCTGGATATGTCAAGGCTACCAGTATTCTCACTCCAGGAAAAGAGCTACATTAAAGGCACATCTGATTTCTTGGGACTAGGTCATTTTACTACTCGGTACATCACAGAAAGGAACTTCCCCTCCCACAAGGGGCCCAGTTTTCAGAACGATCGTGACTTAGTAGAACTGGTTGACCCAAACTGGCCTGATCTGGGCTCTAAAGGGCTATATTCTGTGCCATGGGGATTTCGGAGGCTCCTCAACTTTGCTCAGGTAATTGTCACAGTAACCTATTAAAGGACATTTTTTACCTTAATTTGTGTTCTTACAGTTTAAGTTCAGATGCCTAACATTTCCAAGTTAATAGTTGATAAAATATAAACCCAGACACTCATAGTTCAGAGGCTACTAAATGCCAGCCTCACAGACTAGCACCTACTATGAATATCCACTTCAATGTACAGAATAACTTTAGCTAAAATTTTTATCCTACATTTAGCTATTTTGCTGTGCTTCTTACCTGAAATTGTACATGTCAGAAAGAACAAGACCCGAAGTACATTTTACTCTCTGGCAATGCTGATTTATTGAGAAAAATATTCTTTCATATGAACTAGCCTCCTGCCTACATTCATCTAAATGTACATGTTTACGGGCTTCAACTTAAATGCTAAATATACTTGCTAAGAATGTGGACGGCTTGAATATGTGTTCCTATACATGCCCCTGACTCAGAAACCCATATACAAGTCAGAATTTTTAAGAAATTCATTTCTGAGAGATTGTGGAAAGATGGTGGAATAGGAAGCACCAGGAATCATTCCCTCCACCAAAACAACCATTAAACTGGCAAGAATTGTCTGAATCAACTATTTTGAAACTCTGGAGTCTAGTGGAATACCGCAGCATCCAGGGAAGAACTGAAGGAGGAGGCTGGTAAATTGCACTAAATTTCAGTGAATTTCTCCATCTGGGTAGCAGCTAGCATCTACATCCCCCATCCCTCAACTGCATGGCAGGCAGCACTGGGGGCTGCAGCCTAGGCTCTTAGTGCAGCTTGCTGGAGCCAGGGTGGGCTATAAGGACCTACTCCTCCAAAATCTGGGTCTGTGTGGTCTAAACGCTGATCATTGCTTTTGATCAGCTACTTCTCAGGCTCTAAACTAGGAGAAAAATAGTTTGGAAAAGTCACAAATTGATGGCTCCAGCCCTCAACAAACAACAACATCCAATCCTAGCAATCCCAGAAGAGTGGGAGAACTAGATTTCCAGAATTATAAGAATGAAACACCCAGAAAGTTCAGTTCTCAAGAAAAATTACAACACACACCAAGAAACAAGAAAGTGTGGGCCAGTCACAGGAAAAAAAAAGAATTTGTCAGATACCACCCCTGTGGAAGCTCACATCCTGGAACTATTGGTCAAAGTCTTTGAATCAACTGTCTTAAATATGTTCAATGAGCTAATGGAAATATATATACAAAGAACCAAAGGAAATCAGGAAAACTATGTCTGAACAAAATAAATAGAAATTTTAAAAAGGAACCTAACAGAAATTTTGGAGCTTCAAAATACCATAATTGAAATGAAACACCCACTAGACAGATTCAAGAGCAGTTTTGAACAGGCAGAAGAAAGGATCAGTGAATTTGAAGAGAAGACAATTTCAAGTATCCAGTGAGAGAGAGAGAGAGAGAGAAGTAGGGCAGAAAAAGTGTTTGAAGAAATGATGGCTGAAAACTTTCCAAATCTGATGAAAGACACAAATATACACATCCAGGAAGCTCAATCAACTTCAAGAGATCTATACCAAGACACAATAGTGTGAAATTATCAAAATCTAAAGACAATGATAGGATTGTGAAAGCAGGAAGAGAGAAGTGACTCGTCACATACAAAGGATGCCCAATAATATTAACAGCAGGTTTTTCATCAGAAACCATGGAAGCCACAGACAGTGGGACAGTATAAAGTCCTTAAAGGAAAAAACAAAACAAAACTGCCAACCAAGATTTTTATATCTGCTAAAATTATCTTTTAAAAATGCAGGAGAAATCATGACATTTACAGATAAAACAAAAGCTGAAAGAGTCCATTACCAGAAAACTTGCCCTATAAGAAATGCTAAAAGGAGTGCTTTATGCTGAAATAAAAGGACACTAGACAATAACTTGAAGTCATAAGAAGAAATAAAAAACATTGGTAAAGATAACTACATAGGTAAATATAAAATCTTGTATTATTGAACTTTTGATTTGTAATTGCTTCCCATGCCCCCAATTGACTTAACAGGCAAATGTGTAAAAAAACATTTAAAATCTAGGTTAATGGATATACAATGTATAAAGATATAATCTGAGACAATAATAATATAAAGGGAGAGGGGCAGAGACATGTAGGAGTAAAGAATTTGTATTTTACTGAAACTAGTTTGGTACTAGCAGAACTAGGTTGTTATTAGTTTAAGATGTTAACTGTAGGAAGCAGATGTGGCTCAAGCAATTGGGCTCCCGTCTACCATATGGGAGGTCCCGGGTTCATTTCCCGGGGCCTCCTGGTGAAAGCAAGCTGGCCTGCGCGGAAAGCTGGCACAACAAAAAGAGACAAAGAGGAGAGACAATGAGAGACACAACAAACTAGGTAGCTGAGGTGGCTCAAGTGATTGAGTGCCTCTCTCACACATCAGAGGTCCCAGGATTGGTTCCCGGTGCCTCCTAAAGAGAAGACAAGCAGACACAGAGAGCACACAGAGAATGGACACAGAGCAAGACGGCAAACGCAAAACAACAAGGGGGCAGGGGGGAGATAAATAAATAAAATAAATCTTTAAAAAAAAGACATACAGAAAACAGCTAAATGGCAGAATTAAACCCTTAATTCTGTTATTACTTTAAATGTCAATGAATTAAAATCCCCTAAGGCAAAGATTGGCAGATTGGAGGAAAAAGCATGATCCATCTATATGATGTCTACAAGAGACTCTCTTTAGGTACACAGACACAAAGAGGTTGAAAGTAAAAGGGTGGAAAAAGATATTCCATGCAAACAGTAATCAATAAAGAGCAGGAGTGGCTATATTATTTTCAGACAAAATAAATGTCAAGTCAAAAAAAGACTACAAGAGACAAAGAAGGATATTATATATTGATAAAAGGTTCAATCCACCAAGAAGATATAATAGTAACAAACATTTATGTACCTAACAGAGCCCAAAATATATGAAGCAAAAATTGACAGAATTGGGAAGTGGATGTGCTCAAGTGGTTGGGCTCCTGTTTACCATATGGGAGGCTCTGGATTCAATTCCTGGGGCCTCCTGGTAAAGGCAAGCAGGCCCGTGAGGTGCTAGTGAGCTGACGGCCCATGCAGTGCGGTGAGCTTGGCGCAGCAAGATGACCCAAGAAAGGGAGACAAGCAGACACAGAAGAACGCACAGCAAATGGACACAGCGAGCACAAGCAGCAAGGGAGAGATAAATAAATAAAATCTTAAAAAAAACAAAAACAAAAAAGAACCTCATTTTTAAAAAATCGACAGAATTGAAGGGAGAAATAGATAGTTCTACAATAATAGTTGGAGACTTAAATACACCACTTTCAATAATTGTTAGAATATCTAAACAGAAAATCAGTAAGGAAATAAAAGACTTGAACAACACTATTAACCAATTAGACAAAAATGACATATATAGAACACTCCATCCAATAGCAGCAGAATACACATTCTTCTCAGGTACACATTGAACACCTTCCAGGATAAATCATATATTAGGCCACAAATTAAATCTTAATAAGCACTGAAATCACAGAAATTATCTCCTCAGACCACAGTGGAATGAGGCTAGAAATCAATAACAGAAGGAAAACTGGAAAATAAACAAATATGTGGAAATTAACATACTATTAAACAACCAATGGGTCAAAGAAGAAATCACATGGGAAATTAGGAAATATCTTGAGATGAATGAAAACAAAAACACAACATACTAAAACTTATGGGATGCAGCAAAGGCAGTGCTCAGAGAGAATTAAATGCCTACATTTAAAAAAAGAAAGAACAAAAATCAGTAACCTAAATTCACACCTAAAGAAACTAAAACAAGAACAAACCAGACCAAAAGTTAGAAAAAAGAAATAGTAAAGATAAAAGCAGATATAAGGAAATAGAGAACAGAAAAACAGAGAGAGTCAACAAAACCAAAAGTTGGTTTTTTTTAAAAGATCAATAAAATTGACAAACCTTTATCCAGACTTACAAAGCAAACTAAGATCAGGAATGAAAGTGGGGACATTACTACCAATCTTAGAGAAATAAAAAGGATTATAAGAGGGTACTACAAATAATTATATACCAACAAATTAGAAAACCTGGATGAAATGGACAAATTCCTTGAAATACACAAAGTACCTAATCTGACAAAAAAAAAACCAGAAAATCTCAACAGCACTATAACAAGTAAAGAGATTGAATCAGTTATCAAAAACCTCCAAACAAGAAAAGTCCACGACTGGACGGTTTCGCTGCTAAATTCAACAAATATCTAAAGATTTAAAACCAAACCTTCTCAAACTTGTCCAAAAAAATAGAAGAGAAATTACTTCCTAACTCATTCTATAAGGCCAGTATTTTCCTAACACTGAAGCCATATAAAGATAGCACAAGAAAATTATAGTCCAATAACCTTTATGAACATAGATGCAAAAATCCTCAACAAAATACTGGAAAACCAGGGAGTGGATGTGGCTCAAGCAGTTGAGCGCCTGCTTTCCACATGGGAGGTCCTGGGTTTGGTTCCTGGTGCCTTCCTAAAAACAAAATAAACAACAAGCAAACAAATGAAAAAACCAGCTCAGGGGAACTGATGTGGCTCAGTGGTTGAGCACTGGCTTCCCACTTACGAGGTCCCGGATTCACTCTCCAGCCCTAGTACTTTAAAAAACAACAACAACACAAAAACCGGCAAACCAGATCCAATAGTATATTAAAAGGAATATTATTCCAGGAATGCAAGGTTGATTTGGCATAAGAAAATCAATCAATGTAATATATGGTATTAATAGAATGAAGGAAAAAAAAACACACGATTATCTTAACTGATGCAGAAAAGGCATTTGACAAAATCCAACATGCTCACGATAAAAAAAAAAACACTCAGAAAACTAGAAAAAGAAGGAAACTTCCTCAACATGGTAAAGGGAATTTATGAAAAACTCACAACAAATATCATAATCAATGGTAAAAGACTGAAAGCTTTCCCCTTAACATGAGGAACAAGACAAGAATGCCCGCTGTCACCACTGTTATTCAACATTTTACTGGAAGTTCTAGCCAGAACAATAAGGAAAGAGAAAGAAATAAAAGAAATTCCAGTTGGAAAGGAAGAAGTCAAATTATCCCTATTCACAGATGACATAATCCTAAATATAAAAATCTCAAAGAATTCACAAGAAACCTACCAGAACTAATAAATTCAGCAAATTGTAGAATAAAATATAAACGTGCAGAAGTCAGTTGGATTTCTATATACCAGTAATGAACGATCTGGAAAGGAAATGAAGAAAACAATTCCATTTATAGTAACACCTAAAAGAATAGTATACCTAGGAATAAATTTAACCAAGGAGGTGAAAGACTTGTATATGAAAAACTACAAAATATTGCTGAAAGAAATAAAAAAGACCTAAATAATAAATGGAAAGACATCCTGTGTTCATGGATTGGAAGACTTAATATTGTTAAGATGTCAATACTGCTTGAAGCAATCTAAATTCAATGCAATCCCCATCATAATTCCAGCAGCCTTTTTTGGAGAAATGGAAAAGCTGATCTTCAAAATTCATATGGAAGTGCAAGGGCCCCTGACTAGCTAAAATAACCCTGAAAAAGAAGAACAAAGTTGGAAGACTTACACTTCCTGATTTCAAAACATATAACAAGGCTACAGTCATTAAAACAGTGTGGTACTTGCAAAAGGACAGACAGAGCATTAGAACTGAATTGAGATTTCAGAGATTTATCCACACATCTATAGCCAGTTGATTTTCAACAAGTGTACCAAGTCCATTCAATGGGGAAAGAATAATCTCTTTAACAAATGGTTCAGGGAGAAAGGAAATCCACATGCAAAAGAATGAATGTGGACCTCTATCTTTCACCATATAAAAAGATTAATTCAAAATAGATCAATGACCTAAATATAAGAGCTAATACTATAAAACTCTTACAAGAAACAGGGACTTCCCATGTGGTAGGCGGGTGCCCAAATGCTTGAGCCACATCCGCTTCTCTCATTGTAATTTTAATTTACATTTCTCTATCCAAAATATATAAAGAACTCCTGAAAAAAAAAAAGGAGCTCCTACATCCTACAAGTCAACAACAAAAAGAAAAACAGTCCAATTAAAAAATGGTCCAAGAATTTGAATAGACATTTCTCCAAAGAAAATGTTCAAATGGTCAATAATATATGAAAAGATGCTCATCATGATTTTCCATTAGAGAAATGCAAATTAAAATTACAATGAGGGAAGCAGATGTGGCTCAAGTATTTGGGTGCCCGCCTACCACATGGGAAGTCCCAGGTTTGGTTCCCGGTGTTAAGTGAACTGACACGATGGACTGGTGCAACGAGCTGACACAAGACGATGCAACGAGCTGACACAATGAGGAGACCCAATGAGGAAACACAATGAAAGACACAACAAGCAGGGAGTGGAGGTGGCTCAAGTGATTAGGTGCCTCCCTCCTACAATGGGAGGTCCCAGGTTTGGCTCCTGGTGCCTCTGAAAAAGAAAAAAAAAAAAGACAAGCAGGCAGAGAGCACACAATGAATAGACACAGAGAGCAGACAGCAAGCATAAACAACAAGGGGGTGGGGAGAAATAAATAAAATAAATCTTTAAAAAAAAATTACAATGAGAGGGAGTGGATGTAGCTCAGTGGTTGAGTGCCTGCTTCCCACATACAAAGTCCCAGGTTCAATCCCCCAGTACCTCTTTAAAAAAAAACCAAAAACTTACAATGAGATACCACTTCACAACCACTAAGATGCCTATTATTTAAAAAAAAAAAAAGCACCTGAAAATAACAAGCGTTGATGAGAATGCAGAGAAACAGGAATGCTCATACATTGTTGGTAGGAATGTAAAATGGTGCAGCCATTGTGGAAACAGTTTGGTGGCTCCTCAGAAAGTTAAACATAGAATTACCATATGACCTAGCATATTCCACTCCTAGGCATATACCTCAAAGAATTGAAAGCAGGGACTTGGACAGACATTTGTACACCAATGTTCAGCACAATATCATTACAATTGCCAAAAGATGGAAGCAGTGCTAGTATCCATCAACAGATGAATGGATAAACAAATGCAGTAAACCCATACAATGGAATATTATTCAGTCATTAAAAGAAGTGCTGGAAAATGCTACAACATGGATGAACCTTGAAGACATCATGTTGAGTGAAATATACCACACACAAAAGGACAAATATTGTATGATTTCTCTTAAATGAAATACTTAAAATAAGCAAATGCATAGAGATAGAAAGCAGAATAGTGGTCAACATGGGTAGGGGATGGAGGGGAATGGGGAGTTTTTGCTAAATGATTATGAATTTTGGTTTGCGATGATGAAAATAGTCTGGAAATAATGCTGAAAGTTATACAGTATTGTCGATGTACTTATTGTCAAAAAATTGTCCACTTAAATAAAATTGTTAAAACGATTTTTTATTATGTATATTTTACAATTAAAAACAAATAATTTATTTTAAAAAAGATATTATGACTCACTTTCAGAATCAATATGGCAATCCTCCCTTATATGTGACAGAAAACGGAGCTTCTCAAAAATTATACTGTACTCAGTTATGTGATGAGTGGAGAATACAATACTTCAAAGGATACCTAAATGAAATGCTAAAAGGTGAGATACAAACCAAGACTGTTTGCACACCTTTCTATTTAACTTAGGCAAAATCTGATAACACACATGAATAATTAATTACAACTTGTTCCTAAATCTAACAAATGAAAATATTTTAATAGACATCTTCATATAATTTTTCTAAATCAAGAAAATATACTAAAAATGGAATAAAATGTCTTTGCAGCTATAAAAGATGGTGTTAATATAAAAGGGTATACTTCCTGGTCTCTGTTGGATAAGTTTGAATGGGAGAAAGGATACTCAGATAGATATGGATTCTACTATGTCGAATTTAACAACAGAAACAAACCTCGCTATCCAAAGGCTTCAGTTGAATATTACAAGAAGATCATCACTGCCAATGGGTTTCCCAATCCAAGAGAGGTATGGCTAATTATTGATGTTACTTGTTCTGGATTGTAGAAGAGCTAGGCAGCTGGGATACACACAGTGTTTGGCAAGCAAGTCTCCTCTTGCCTCTATGGAAAAGGACAGAAGCATGACCCTTTTTCTCTTCCCCCAACTCTCACCAATTCTTTGCTCATTTGCTTGGAATGGAGCAAACATGACTTAAAATTCAATTGCTAACAAATAGAGCATTAAGAGAGCAATTAGGGGTTATACAGGAGTCCTATTTGCTTTGAGTTATGACAGGGCAAAGTCAATAGAGAATTTTTAGTTAAATGTTATTCTAAATGCTGTGTCAATACAAATAGACAAATACTACCTACTCTTCAACACATACGAAAAGTTAAGTAAATAAAATGTATAATGACGATATAATTTTCATTTCTTTTCACATCAAATGCAGAACCACACAAATGCACTGGCTCTAAACGAGATTAAAAATAATCAAATTTAATTATCCTTTAAAATCCCATCAGACATCTTATAAAAACCTACAAATTTTTCTATTAGCTTTCTATCTATTCTCTATATGTTGCTATACCTAATGGCAGGGAAATATAAGTTGTAATTTAGAGTGTCTTATTAAAAATAATTTTTAAAAAATCTTACTCATTTACCAAAATTTTTCTAGATTGACCCCAGTGGGACTATAAAAGGAAGCAGTGACTGATAGCTATTAGGCATTCACTAGTTTTACATTACTGGAAAAGCTCTAGATTATAAGCTCCTCAAGAATACAGGCTGCTCTTTGACTCCCTCACAATGCCACACATAGGTGTTAGATAAATATTAACTAATTTAAACTACAGGCAGATTTTTATAAATATTAACTTTTACCTCAAAAATTATTTCAAATAGCAAAAAATTAGTCTAAGATAACATTACTTATCAACTGGGTTTTTATTAGGTGGAAAATTGGCACCTCAAAGCCTTGGAAATCTGCTCTATCAACAACCAGATGCTTGCTGCAGGTGAATATATTTTAATTCTTTCCTTTGATAATTAAGCCACATAATTATAAATATAATGATATTATCAAAATCTTAAAATGTGAATATACCTGAAGCCAATCTTCCCAAACCACTTAGAATTAAAAATGGATTTTTTTCCTTTACTTTGAAGCAATATCAAATTTCTATTTTATAAAAGTATCTTAAATAATATTTAAAATCTACCATGAAGGAGAAATATTTTAACCATTCTAGTTCTATTCTTTCTGAATCATACTTTAAATTTCTAAATCTACTATTTTTATTATCGTGGATTTTATGGAGGGAGGGGAGATTTCAACTATTATATCAAATGGAATGAAGCAAAATCAAAGAACACTCCAAATATGATATTAACTCATTCAACAAGAAATTATTAAGCACTCTGTATTTACTAGGCACTGTTTTAAAACCTGCAGATACAGCAATGAACAAAAAAATTCCCTGCCATTTAAAAAATTAAATAACCAGGCAGTAAAAGGGTATATATTACATTAAAGTAAACAATGTGGAGACATGATGTAGAATTTATAGTGAAGTCCAAGAACTTCACAAAACCAGGGTAAAGACTTTTCTTTCAGTTACCAGGGTGCCTGGTACAAAGTAAAAGTTGGTTTAGGTTAAATATGTTTAGGTGAAATATGCTTATCATTTAACTCTTGATGGTTATTATTTAACTATCTAAGAATTGCCATAAAAGTTTCAACATAGACATTCCAATCCCTCTGTGGGTTCACGATAAAATATATGAAAGGCTGGAAATGTTTACAACGGATTTTTCTTTCATAGTTCCCAACAATGAAAAGTATAGGAACAATGGAATACAACTAATATTTTGAGATTAATTCATGGCGAGCACAATATGATACTCTAAGCATTGATATACATTTAAACTTTATTACAGTATCTGGGGGAAAAAAGCAAATTTAGGCATTCCTCATCCCATATTTCCTGAAGCATTTTACAGCAAATAAGAGTAATTAGAAAATCGGATAATATAATTTTCCAGGTTTTTCCAATACAGTTAAAGCTTTCAGGATGAAGCTGTATTCCATTAAAATGATCCCATCCTCATTTGTGGTGATTGTTCTCTTTACCATTTCAGAGCCTTTATTAAGTCACATGCAAATGGTTACGGAGATTGTGGTACCTACAGTCTGCACTGTCTGCATTCTAATTGCTGCCGTTCTACTACTGCTTCTCCTTCAGAGGCAGAGCTGACATGGGATTTTTTGTAGCTTCATTTTACATAGAGGCTCTTCAGGATCTTCCTCCTTTTTCTGTTCTAAGGTTTACATAAATTTCTGTTTTCAGGCTCAATGATAAAATACCATTCCTTTTTTTTTTTTTCTCCTCTTGGGCTTGTGCCGAGACTTAAGAATTAGAAAAGAAAAATAAGTATTAATAAAATAAAAATCACCTATAACCACAATCCTCTCAAAATCGATGTTAATATTTTGTTTTGTATTATATACTTACTTTCACCTTACAAACTGGGATCATACATACTGTACAAACTGTTTTATGACTTGATATTTTTCATTTTTAACATCTGTCCAGAAATTACTGACAGCTCAGCACTGTCCCACACATAATAGAGCCAATCATGCATAGATAACAATTCCTGCAGGTTGTAAATCCTATTGCCAAACCTATTGCCAGCATTAGGTGAGTAGCAAATCTTTTTGTGCTAAATTCAACTCACTTTACTCAATGAAAACACCTCAAAGAAATAGTTTATGACTACATAAGATTATATATTTAGTTTATATATCTTTTTTGTTTTTTTAAAAACAAAAACTTGCTAAATGGCTGTTATTTTTAAATTTTTAAAATTTTAATACAAAATACAGCTTAATTCTTAATGATTAATGATCATTAAGAATGATTTAAGTAAAATGTCAAGCATTTTGCTCATTATCTGGTTCTATTTAATGCTGTTACGGAAACACACAAAATAGGAAGATAATAGAAAATGTTAGTACATTAATTATTTTTAGTTAGTATTACCGCAAGCCAAAACATTTTAAAAGGGGCTCATTCCTACAACTGGGCTAGAGTAAAACTGTTTTAACAAAACCTTTTTTTTTTTTCCAATGCCAAATCAATAAACCTGTTCAGGGTTCTTCCAGCAATGTTTTTGAACTCAAACTCTCTTTCTATTATACATATAGATTTAAAGAACAAAGACATTACCACTCAAATTTTTTTTCATTTCTCTGGTTGGGATTAAACTGACCTATTTAGTTGCCTAAAAAAGGTCGAAAGGAAATTAAAGACTTGCACTGCTCAATGATATCTGGTAAGTTTTTTATGTGATTACTGATAAATAATCCATATTCCTAAAGTATTAAGTCAGCATTTATGTTTTAGAAAGAACTAAAACATTAGGCACTTAATACATTACAAAGTATTTGCAGAGAACAAATATGAATATAAATACCTTATAGAGGTAAGCACGCTTTACTTGAAATGCACCTGACTGCAGGTAACCAGATTAGTAAAGGATATCCTTTCTTCCAAGCTACTGTTCAGTGTTAATTCAGAAAAATCTGTAACCAGAAAGATAGTGAGATCAGAATTGCTTAAAGCCCTGCTGCCTTTTCTACCATGTATAATGCTGAATTTTATAACAGCTTCAAAAATCAAAAGAAGATCTGAATGGCAGGTATCGTTTAGTTTAAGAGAATACTTTAGACAAAAAGAAAAAAATCAATGAGGACAATTCTAAATACTAAACGCTCGATGTATTTTAAAACAGATTAAACTAACTAAAATATAAAGCACATTTTAAAAATTATATATTTTTAATTTCGGAAGCACTGCTTAATTTTTACTAGTAAAAAAAATTTTTTTTTGAGGTCCCAGAGCTGGGGATTGAACCCGGGACCTTGTATGTGGGAAGCCGACACTCAACCACTGAGCCACATCGGCTCCCAACACTACTTAATTTTTGTGCCATATCAACAGAGTTAAATAACTATCTTTTCCAATATTGTAATTGTTAATATTAACATGTATTTAAAAAAATAATTTCTACTTAGGATTTATAGTTTTGGGACTAGACACATAGCCATTTTCTTCTCCCAAAGACTGACCATTGTATTTTAAAAATAAATGGTCCAGGGGAGCAGATATGGCTCAAGTGGTTGAGCGTCTGCTTCCCATATGGAAGGTCCTGGGTTTGGTCCTCCTAAAAACAAAACAAAACAAAAACAAACAACAAGCAAACAAATGAAAAAAAAAACAAACAGGAGAGCTGATGTGGTTCAGTGGTTGAGCGCTGGCTTCCCACATACGAGGTCCTGGGGTCAATTCCCAGCCCCTCTAAATAAATAAATAAATAGATAGATAGATAGAAAGATAGATAGTCCAATTAACATTTAGATGGGATTCTGCCCACTTTCTCGTGGGTCAATATTTTGGTTTCCACAGTCTCACCTTTATCAGCAATCATTTGCTGAGCACACACTAAGTGTGCAGCACTCTACAGGGCACTGTTTTTCTCCCCCATTAACTCAAATCATTATTCTCTCTTCCCACGGCAGCTGAAAGTACACTTTTCTCTTTTAAGTCTGCCTGCTTTTGATGTTAATTTTACTCAAGAGTATTCATTATCCCATTAGATTATCACGAAAAGCTAGTATATGTCATAATTGCTCAGTCTAATGAAATGGCATATGATCTATGGCAAAAATAAACCATTTTTGGGCCTCAGGAAAGAGGTCCTTCTACAAGAGTGGATACAGCTTTGGGCCAAAAGTCAATGAATAATTTTTGGACAAACATATCAAGAATATACGATGGGTAGAAGAGGTTATAAAATTCAAGCCAAATTGAAGTTTGAGAGCATTTCCAAGCACAAAAATATTTAAATATTCATAAAAATTCCTTACTTTAACAAAAGAAATCATTGGACCAATGCATTAACAAGTTCTTTTACCTCTAACATCCAAAATAACTTTCACCGTTTTGAAGCAGCCTGCCTAAAGCAACAAAAAGATAGGTTTGCTTATTCAGTATCATTGCAACAAGGTGTTTCATCCTTTTCTTTTAAAAAAATAAGTTTATTTTTAGAGCAGTTTTAGGTTTGCAGAAAACTTGTGTGAGTGTTTCATCTTGCATGAATTTCCTCACAAGTTTTCTTTATGTAAAAAAATTTATAACTTTAAAAATTGTCATTTTTCAAAAATGTATCACACGTTTGTGTCTTTAAAACATTCTTTCTAATCATAAAAGTAATATGTCTGTTTTAAAAAAACTGAAGCAACAGCTGTAGATAAGATGTTTAATGTTGGGGGTTCTCAATCTTAGTTGCATAGTGGAATCAGCCGGAGAACTTAAAAAATCACTGATGACTGGAACACCTCCAGAGATTTTAATTCACTTTGTGAATTGTGGGCCTTGTGTACGGGACGTGGCCATGAACCCTATGGGACATCCCTTCAGAAATGGCAACCACTAGCACATTGACAAGCCTTCCACCATCTGCAAAGATGCCCCTGCTGGCCGCAAAGTGAGTCTCATCGCTGCCCGTCAGACTGAGCGACTCTGGGGAATCAAGACTGTGCAGGAGAAAGAGAACTAGGGCCGGCGGGGGGTGGGGGTGGGGGTGGTAAATAAACATTGGTCTACTGCTGAGAAGAGGGGAAAGCTCCTCCGATGATTCTAATGTTCAACCAAGGCTGAGAACCACTATCCTAAAGCTTTCTCTATGCCCCAGTCTCTGTGTTTTTCCAGTCTTTTGCTACTATAAATAATACTGCAATTAATAAACTTGTTCATAGGTCTTCTGGCACATCTGGTTATATGTATAGAATAAATTCTTATTAATGGAACTTCTGGGCCAAATAATGATTTTTTAAGAAAATTCAACAACTATTGTTTTCCCCAGAGGCTGTACAACTTACATTCCAATGGGCAATGTGAGAGATTGCCTGCTTCCCATATCCTAGCCAGCACTGACACTCCACACTTCATTATCTTTGCTAATATGACGGGTGAAAGATATGTAATATAGATTTGCATTTCTCTTGTTAAATTTATATTTTATTTATGTTTATTTATTTTACATGTATTATATATTTGTTTTTTGCAACTTTTATTTTTAAGATGACATCTTAATTTCCTTATTGGTGAACCTTTCATATTACTTGCCCATTTTTAAAATTGATTTACTAATATTTTTCTTCCTGATTTAAAAGTTCTTTATACACTAGGCAATGTAGCTACTTTTCTGAACATAAGCAGCAAATTTCTTTTCCTAGTTTGCTATTT
>JAQZBX010025177.1:0-29702 GCA_029593785.1 Cabassous unicinctus | reverse complement strand
ATTGCAATAACATGCAGAACAATTCCAACATCTTAAAAATGCCCCGTGTTACACATTCTTCCCTCTCCCTCCCTTCAGAACCTTTTTATATTAGTGATACAAGTCCTTCTATTACTAGAATAATAATAAGTCTACTTTGTCCATAGTTGAATTCCCCACTTTGTTCATACTTCTATCAAGAGGATTTTGGGATGGGATGCCCACTCTGCATCTGACAAAGAGGAGTTAGATCCTATGGGGCAGATAGATGGAACTGTCTTGCTTGCATTTGTAGATACTCCTGGTTTTTGGGATGGGCGTTGTCCATCATCATCCTTTGTTAGTTGTCCTGGGTGAGTTTGATGAGCTAGAGAGTAGGTGTTGGCTGCAACTCTGCTGGGATTCAGAGCTCACCCAGCATATGGACAGCTAGAAAATTTAAGTCTCTGGGACATATATTTAATTGATATAGTGCTAATTATAAGTTCAAATAAATGGAGCAGAAGACCTGTGTAATAAAATTATAAATGAGTCTCACTCTGATACATTGGGGAAGCTGGGTTACCATATATTCCTGGGTTCTGGAATCTGCTAGGTCTTCCCTGGCATCCTGAATTTATCACATTATGCAAACAGATGAGCACAGATAATTGACTTTCCCAATAAACATTTTTCTCAACTGGATCGCAAAGGAAATCAATGTTAAGCTGTGACAATGAGATAGGCAATAGTTTCCTGTGGCATCCGGTCAGTAAGCAAGGCACATGGCATGCACTCAGGCCCTAACTCCACAAGTGGACCTCAGTCTACAAGGCTGTCCACCATGGAGAATTGCTGTGCACTGTGATAAATCACTGTGGGTCAGAGTCATCTGGGGGCTTTTTAAATGCCTGGTAAATGAATATTTATTCAAGTTTTGAGACGCTGTAGTCTAGGCAGTGCTGCCCAATGAAATCACGAAAGCCATGTGTGTAACTGAATTTTCCAGTGGCCATTATTTATAAAAAGTACAAAGATACCTGTAAAATTGTTTCAACAACTTTTTAAAAATAAATTTTTGTTTAGTTTTAAAAGGGCTTTACATAACATAAATTTTACATAAAAAGTATAGGGACTCCCCCACACATCCCCAACAACATCATCTTTCATTAGTTTGGTACATTTGTTACAACTAATAAACATGTATTGAAGCACTGTTACTAAGCATGGTCTAAAGTTTACATTATGTTTTTCGCTTTGCACTGGACAATTTACAGGTCTTGACAAGATGTATAACGGCTTATATCTGTCATTGAATTATCATGCAGGCAACTTTTTTGTTTAATGCAATACTTCCAAAAATATTAATTTCTCATGTAGCAGTAGCCACCTTTTAGGTGGTCAGTAACAAGCAGTGGCTGTCTTACTGGACAGTACTGGTCTAGGTGATGACCTAAATATTTTCTTTCCTTTAAATATTTAGTGGATCTAATGTATACTCAGAGGTAATTACAACTGTTGCTTTGGGAGCATAAAAGGTGCTCATATGTAATGGAGAGCATTTTGTGGGAAAGGGGATAGGCTGTATAGACTCCTTACATGGGAATTACAACATTATTGCCTTCATTTTAGATCCGATTTATCTCCTTTTTCTTTTGCAACTTGTGCTTTGGTTGTGAAGTTCATGAAACCATTTCCTATTACAAGGTCTTGTAGATGCTTCCCTACACTATCTTCCAAGGTCTTTATGGTTTGGGCTCTTATATTTAGATCTTTGATGCATATTGTGTTGATTTTTGTATAAGGCATGAGATGGTGTTCCTCTCTCATTCTTTTGGATATTCATATCCAGTTCTCCAAGCACCATTTGTTGAAGCGGTCATTCTTTCCCAAGTTAGTGGGCTTGGTGTCCTTGTAAAATACAAGATGACTGTATATTAAAGAATCTATATCAGAACTCTCAATTCGGTTCCATTGTTCAGTATGACTATCCTTGTGCCAATACCATGCAAATTTGACCGCTGTAGCTTTGTAATATGTTTTAAAGTCAGGTAGTATCATACCTTTAAAGTCATTTTCTTTTCTTTTCCTTTTTGGTGATTCAGGGCCTCTTATGCTTCCAAATAAACTTTTTAGTCAGTTCTTCCTATTCATTAAAAAATACAGCGTTGATTTTTATTCAGATTGCATTAAATCTGTAGATTAGTTTGGGTAGGATAGACATCTTGATGATGTTTAGTCTTCCTATCCATGAACAGGGAATGGTCTTCCATTTATTTAAGTTGTCTTTGATTTCCTTTAACAGTGTTGAGTAATTTTCTGTATATGAGTCCTTTACATCTTTAGTTAAATTTATTCCTATGTAGTTGATTCTTTTACTTACTATTGTAAATGGTATTTTTTCCCTTGATTTCCTCCTCAGATTGCTCATTACTGGTATACAGAAATGCTACTGATTTTTGAGCATTGATCTTATAGCCTGCAACTTTACTGAACTCTTTTATAAGTTCTAGAAGCTTTGTTGTAGATTTCTCAGGACTTTCTATGTATATGATCATGTTGTCTGCAAATAGTGAAACTTTTCTTCTTCCTTTCCAATTTGGATGCCTTTTATATCCTTTTCTTGCCTCAGTACTCGAGCAAGTAACATCTGAGACAATGTTAAATAGGAGTGGTGATAGTGGACATCCTAGTTTTGTTCCCGATCTCAGAGGGAAGTCTTTTAAGATTTCACCATTGAAGATGATGTTAGCTTTGGATTTTTCATACATACCCTTTATCATGTTCACAAAGTTTCCTTCTATTCCTCTTTTACAGTGTTTTAATCAGGAAAGTGTGCCGTATTTTGTCAAATATTTTTTCTGCATCTGTAGAGATGATCACATGGTTTTTTTTCTTTCAATCTATTTATGTGGTGTATTACATTGATTGATTTTCTTATGTTGAAACTCCTTGCACACCCGGGATGAAACCCACTTGGTCATGGTGTAAAAATCGTTTGATATGTTGTTGAATGTGATTAGCAAATATTTTATTGAGGATTTTAGCATCTAGGTTCTTTAGAGAGATTGGTCTGTAATTTTCCTTTCTTGTTGTATCTTTGGCTTTGGTATTAGGATAATATTGGTATCATAGAATGAGTTAGGCATGTTCCTTCTACTTCTATTTTTTGGAAGAGCTTAAGCAGGATTGGTCTTACCTCTTTCTTAAATGATTGGTAGAATGTACCTGTGAAGCCATCTGGTCCTGGGCTCTTCTTAGTTGGGAGGTTTTCGATGAGTTACTCTATCTCTTTAATTGTAATTGGACTGTAGAGTTCATCAATTTCTTCTTTCGTCAATGCAGGCTGCTTGTGAGATTCTGGGAATTTGTATATTTCCTCTAAATTATTGTTCCTTTTGGCATATAATTTTTCAAAGTATTCTCTTATGATACTCTATTTCTGTGGGGTCAGTAGTTATATCCGCTTTCTCATTCCTTATTTTGTGCATTTGCATCTGCTCTCTCTTTTTCCTTCTTAGTCTGGCTAAGGGTTTGTCCATTTTAATGATCTTCTTGAAATAAAGAAAACCAGCTTTTGGTTTTGTCTATTTTTTCTAGTACTTCCTTAGCTTCTATTTCATTTAGTTCTGCTCTAATCTTTGTTATTCCTTCTTTCTACTTCCTTTGCGGTTAGTTTATTGTTGTTTTTTCCAATTCCACCAGGTGTGCAGTTAGGGCTTCAATTTTAGCTCTTTCTCCTTTTTTAATATATGCACTTATGGCTATGAATTTCCCTCTCAGTATGGCTTTGGGGACATCCCATAGGTTTTGGATATGTTGTGTTTTCTTTTTCATTCGTTTCAAGGTAGTTACTGATTTCTTTTGTGATTTCCTCTTTGAACCACTGTTTTTCTAAGAGTGTGTTTTCTAACTTCCACAGCTTTGTACCTAATTTGGTTCTCTGGTCTTTAATGATTTCCAATTTCATTACATTGTGGTCAGAGAAATTACATTGTATAATCTCAATCTTTTTTTAATTCATTGAAAGTTGTTTTGTGGCCTACCATGTGGTCTATTTTGGAGTATGAGTCATGTGCACATGAGAAGAATGTATATTCCACTGTATTTGGTTGTAGCTTTCTGTATATGTCTATTAGGTCCAGCTTCTCTAATGTATTATACAGAGTCTTTGTTTCTTTATTGATTATCTTCCTAGATGTTCTGTCTAGTGGTTATAAAGGTGTATTAAATTCCCCCACTATAATTGTAAAAGCATTTATGTCTCCACTTATTTTTTTCCAGTATGGCCTCATATATTTTGAGGCACACTGATTAGGTGCATAAATGTTTATGATTGTTCTTTCTTCTTGAAAGATTATCCCTTTTACTAATATATGGTGTCCATCTTTGTCTCTTACAATAGTTTTGCATTTAAAGACTATTTTATCTGATATTAATATAGCTACTCCCAACCATTTTTTGGTTATTGTTTGCTTGTATAATCATTTTCCAGCCATTCACTTTCAGCCTCCTTGAATCCCTGGGTCTAAGGTAGCTTTATTTTAGACAAGAGATAGATTGCTTATATTTCCTTATCGGTTCTGACAATACGTGTCTCTTGACTGGTGAGTTTAATCCATTAACATTCAGTGTCATTACTCTCAAGGAATTTCTTAAATCAGCCATTTTTTCTTTGGGTTTATGTATGTTATATGTTGTGTTTATTTCTTGTTTTATCTTTTTAGTTGTTCTTACAGTCTTCTCCAACTCTTTTCTCCTATTTTTTCCTCTCAACCGGCCAAACTTCCTTTAAAATTTCTGAAAGGCTGGTTTCTTATTGGCATACTCTCTTAATTTCTGTTTATCTGTGGATATTATGAACTCTCCATCACTTTTGAATGCTATCTTTGCTGGATAGAAAATTTGTGTTTGGAAGTTTTTTTTATTTGTGTACCTTGTCTATGTCATACCACTGTCTTCTTGCCTCTGTGGCTTCAGATAAGAAATCAGCCTTTAAACTTCTTGAGCTTCCCTTTTATGTGATGGTTCTCTTTTCTCTTGCTGCCTTGAGTATTTTCTCTTTGTCTTGAGCATTGGAAATTTTGACAAGTATATGTCCTGTAGTAGGCCTTTTGGGATTTTTACTGTTGTAGGCCTTTTGGGATTTTTACTGTTGGGTGTGTTGTGCTTCCTGGACTTGTCTGTCCATCTCCCTCAATAGTGTTGGGAAGTTTTCAGCCATTATTTCCTTCAGCACTCCTCCTGTTCCCTTTCCCTTCTCTTCTCCCTCTGGGATGCCTATATTGCGTATGTTTGTGCATTTTTTGTTGTTGTTTAAATCCCTAAATCCCTGCTGAATTTTTTCTATCATTTTATCTATCTGTTTGGTTTCATATGTACTGTCTTCCACATCATTAATTCTTTCTTCTGCCTGTCCATGTCTGCTGTTATGTGATTCCAGAGACTTTTTGATTTCTTGGATTGTGCTATTCATCACCATCATATCCATTATATTTTTATATATATTTACAATTTCTTCAGTATGTTCTACCAGTGTCTTCTTAATATCCTTAATCTCTTCCTTTACTTCATTAAGTTGTTCCATGATATTTCTCTGGACAGCTATCATTAGTTGTTTGATGTTCTGCATCTCTTCCTGGTGTGTTTATTTTGTTCTTTGGACTGATCCATGTCTTCCTGTTTCTTAGTATGGTTTGTAATTTTTTGTTGCCCTCTTTTCATCACTTTATCTTGATTGGTAATTCAGTTGATTAGCTTCTCTTTCTGCTCTTGAGTGTTATTTAGCTGGTGGTTCTGTGTGTGTGCTATTTTCTCTTTGACTCTTCATTCTTCTTGTTTTATTTTCTTGCTGTTTTCTATGTTCCCTTGATGAGAAAATATTAGGGCCAAAGAAATTGCAAGAGGTAAGAAAGGGAAAAGGATAATAGTAATAATAATAAAAGTTAGAAGAAGGGCTGTATAAGACTTAGTATAATTAATATTTAACTCATTTAAGCAGTGTAGATTAATAGGAAAAAAAAGTGGAGAACCTGCAATGGAATGGGAATCCAAATAGAGAAAAATATATAGAATGATTTTAAAGGCCAGAATGATGAGGAGAGGGAGAAACAGTAAAGAAAGGGCTGAAAGGAGAAAGTTAATAATAAAAAAAGGAAAACAGAATAGACGAGATAGAAATCAAAACCAGTAAAGTTGAGGACAAATGAAAAAAGGTGGAATGTAAGAACCACAACAGAAAGCAGAAGATAGAAAGATGAAGGAAGGAAAATAAATAGCATTGGTAGACAAAATTAATATACACAGAAAATGGTAAATCAAGGATGAAGCAGTACAGCAAAGAAGAAACAAGCTAGCAGAACCTAATTTTTTTTAAAAAGAAAAAAATCCGGTTGGAGGAAAGGGATGAAAAGCAGGAAACAAGCAAACAAACAAACAAAAATGAAACAAACACACAAGCAACCAGTCAAACAAAGCTCAGGAAGAACAGCATTCCTTCTTGGACCCTTGTCAAACCTCTCAGTCTGCTGTTTTCATCAATCAATTATCCTGCAGGCTTCTCTCTCCTGATTTTGCAGTGGATTTTAGCAAGTAAACTAAGCTAATTTTTTTTTTAAGTAACCTTTTTTCTTTTTGGTGAAATAAGGGAACCAAAAGAAGTTAGTACAAAAATAATGTCTATGTTTTCCCTGTCCTATAGTATCAGCTGGATGTTAGATATACCGGTGAATAACTACTCTTAGAGGAGTCATGTGTTGAACTAGGGACCTCATATATTCAAGGCAGAAATTCCTCCTTTGAACTAACTTACTAATTGGGTCAGTTAGCTTTTCAGAAAGCTATTTAGACACTTTCCCTTGGGAAGGTTTTACTCTCCTGTAGTGGCAGGATTCATCAGGCTGTATGAGCAGATCCCCCATCCCCTCTCCTAGTCAGGTTGAGTTCCCTTTTGAAATTCAAATGGGAACCTGATGACTGAGTTCACCTCACTGAAATGGCTTACAAGTCTCTTCTAGATCACCCCCTTCTCCCAGGGAAGTTGAAATTCTGATAGTCCTCAGTGTAGAACTATTAAATTGGCTGAGTCTGCCCTCTCTCAAGCCAAGCCTCTGTATCCCAGGGTGGTTAGGTAAATCAGGCTTCCTCAGCAGATTCACCTCTCCCCTCAGCTTGGTGCCACTTCAAGAAGACTTGTGTGCTCCCCAAAGCTATAAGAGGTTCCAGACTGCCAAGTTCACTGCACCAAAATGATTTACAAGCCTCTTCTAGACCAACCCCTCCTCCCAGGGGACACTAAATAGGCTTGTGGAAACTTATTAAGCACTGCCCACTGGCTGACTCCCTCAGGGGAGTTGAAATTCCGATAGTCTTTAGTGAGGAACTATGAAATTGGCTGAGTCCACCCTCTCTCAAGCCAAACCTCTGTACCCCAGAGTGGTTAGGTAAATAAGGCTTCTTCAACAGATTCTCCTTTCCCCTCAGCCTGGTGCCACTTCAAGCTGTCTGGTGTTCTCCCCAGAGCTCTAAACGTATCCAGGCAACCAAACCCACAGAAAGGAAATCCCTCTCCACCCTTTGTCAGATCCCTTCCACTCTCAGAAAATGTTCCCTCTCACTGGGTTGTCAGCAGGAGTCAGGGCTCACCCTAGCCCTTTGCCCTGAGGGTGGGGTTTAGCCATCCATGTCTGTGATTTTCAGCTCAGGAAAAACTCATGGTTTTAACTTGAACAATCTATATCCCTGTCAACCTCCCTCCAGATCAATGTACCAACAGCTCTTGTTCTGTGGGCTCCCAGAACTGCTCACTTGGACAGGATCCTGTCCCAAATCAGCTGTCTTTTGCAAGAGAAATGGTAAGTGCCCACTTAAACTGATTCTATCTTGCCTTCCAGTATGTTTTATTTTAATATAATTTTATGTGAATCACTATAGATAGAAATAAAATAATCATAATTGTTTAAAGTTCCTGAATTAAATTTGAGCTCTCTTTATGTCTACTCTCTTTTTTTTTTATGTCTGAAAATAAAATTGATAGAAATTTAATACATTTAAATAATGTTCCCCTTTTTCATTCTGATATTACTAAAGTTAAATAATCATGAGGTTTCACTTTGGAATATGATCTATTTTAAGTGAATTAAGGATATGATACTTATACATGGTTATATGAGTCAGAAATAGAATCAGCAGTTAATGGAAATAAGTTTGAAAGCAAAAATAACTTTGGTGTTTTCTGTGAAGAAGATAGTCTCAACAACATTAAGTTTCTGTAAGGTGCAGATGGACACTAAAGTTATTTATGTAACAGGTTGAGGAAGTTTAGAATGGTATAAACGCTATGTGGTAAGAGGATTTGCCTTCCTGGTTATATCATGGCCTAGCTAGTGTCCCTGGTTTGGCAAAATTTATAATTTATTCTTAGAAACTCAATGTCTTTTCATAGTCAAGGTTTTATGGGAATGAAAAGATTTTTATTGAGAAGAGATTAAGTAAACATGAAAACAATTTGTCTTCTTTTTTCATGATGATGGCACTGAAAGTTAAAAAGGAATCGCTTGCCCCTCCCAAAACAGAAGCCAAAGAAAAGGTTTTGAAAACCAAGAAGCCAGTTCTGAAAGTTTTCCACAGCCAGAAAAATAGTGATCTGCACATTACTCACTTTCCACTGGAAAGCAGCCCAAATATCCACAAAAGAATACCCCCAGGAGAAACAAACTTGACCACTATTACAACATCAAGTTCCGCCTGAACAATGAGTTGCAAAAAAAAAAAAAAAAAAGGAGGACGATCTCAATGTCATTCAGCTGCCTAATTATAAATATAGGCTTTTTAACCATTAAAAATGCAATTTACCTACATGTTGAAATAAGGTTGAACAGGAAAAATGTGTATTTTGAAGATTATGGTTGAAAACCTGATATAATTATGAGTAGGATTCAATGAAATCTTATGGTATCATAGGTTAGATGGATTGTGTTTTTTCCCATGTCACAGAGAAAAACTGTTGGATGCTTGGGTGGATTTGGATACTGAAAATATCTGAGGAGACATCTACTAATTTGCATGGGCTAAATTTAGAAAAACAAAAACCAAAGTATTATTTAGGTTGGGAACCACATTATAATATGGGTACCTTTCACAGTGAATAGTCCTTAAGTATTATACAAGGAGTACTCATGTCATTAGGAATTTTTATTGGCAGGATAGCCACGTCACATCACTGGTACATAGAATGAGTAACCACATAGCTTATAAATCTGAAACTATGAGTCGGTTGTTTCAGGTGTTCAAAGACTAATGGGAAAAAATATTTAGAGGCATTAAAGCATCAATCTTGAGTTGAAAGAATTTGTAATATTTATTTTTACCACAACTATATATGAGGTAACCCTGAAGACACTAGGTACTTAGGAAAGTAAACCATAAAATAGATGAAATCTTAGAAGGTATTGATTAGGGTTTGTCTGGAATTGAATCAGGTACCCCACAAAAGATATGGGCAGTATTAATTCACATTCATGTGGGCATGAATCCATTTGTAAATAGGATTTTTCAAGATGTCTTATTAGGTAACATATGGCAAGACTGCTCACAGGGCAGCCTTAATCCAATGCGTCTTAAGCCATTTTGATTAGAGCCAATTGGACATGGAAGTAAAAGTGTGAGGTCAGCTTAAACCAGAGGGAGAAGAGTAGACACAGCAGAGAGATATTGTGATATGACAGAGGATTGTCAGAGAACTAGCTGATTCTGGGAGAAAGAAACCTTGACAACATGTTGATTTTGCACTTCTAGCCTCACAAACTGTGAGACAATAAATTCCTATTCTTAAAATCAACCAGATTATGGTATTTGCCAAAAAAGCCTTTGTAAAGCAACACAAGACATAGGCATACATGGTATTCAAAGAAGCCAGTATAAGATGGTGAACTGGGTGAACTGGGTGAACTGGGTCATCAGTCTGCATAAACATGAAAGAATTCTTTGGAGTGCACATAAAAGTGCATTCTCATTAAGCCAAAAGTTTGTTAACTAATAGGTTACTTATGGTGGAAGGACTGAGAGGAAAGATTGAGAAGATAAAGTCAAAAGTACAGAGACATTGTGGTAGATAGAGAGAATGTGAGTCCCAACAGGAATTTTTATTCCTCTTAGGAAAGAGGGGAAAAGGAAAAGTCTTAACAGGGGAGAAAACTGTTTCAGTGTCTATTTAAAATATAGCTGCATGAACATTTACTAATAGAGTTGTTTCTACTTACTGGCACAAAATCAAGAGTTCCAGAGATGCCCACTTTGTAGGCAAACCATTTTTTTTTTTCTGATTGAGAAGTATGTTACACAGTTTATTTCCTGGTGAGAATGGTAATTCTGAATCTAGTGGACACTTGATTGCAGTATCAGAAAGTAACCTTGCCTGTCAGTATTGTATTAATAGAAGGTCTTTTGTTTCCCTTTAACTGTTTAAATGGTAGCATCATAAATTTGATGTATAGGTTTTCTCTATTTATCATGATATATTCAAAATCTTGAGTTAAGTATTGTACCTCATGGGTGTCTTGTGTTATAGAAAATTATTTTAAACTCCTAAATAATGTTTACTAAGTCAGGCCTAAAGACATTATCTAAAAAATTTAGAGATTGACACGGTGCCTTCTGTGTCAATACTGAACATTGAATATTCCTTAAATGTTCTTTCTAATAGGACCATAAGTTAGAGACAGATTCATCATGCTCTTGAAGTTAGTAATGCATGGGTCTCCAGACAATACAAAGGGGAAGACATCGGGAGAGCCTTAAATAATTTCTCCTTTTAAAAAGACATTAGCAAACATGAAGGGGAAGATTTTCTATCAGGCTTAGCTAAATCCTCAATTTGTTCGTTCATCTGGGCTTTTAAATCAATCTCTCTGTGATGTTACTCTATGACAGGTGGCTTAGTCATGCAGGCATCACTAGAACAGATTTTGGTCCTCAAAGAATTAAGGTCTTTATGAAAGATATTCAAGAATGGTCATAGTAGGTTTTCTCCATGATTTTTTGAGGTTTCTTATTTTGACTTGCATTTAGAAGATATAAATCACTTCATTCCATGAAAAAGGAACTATATTTTCTCTTATCTCAGTATGTATATGAAGAAATAATAAAAAGTAGAAGAGTAAAATATCAACATTTTGAGAAGAAGAGAACATTGTAGAGTTTTTCTCACACAAAGTTGTATTTACTTAGTCTTTGGTCCATATTTTGTACCACCATGAAATTTATCTCCTTCTTGTTGGTTAAATGGTATTTAGCTTGCTTAGATGCTTATAAAATTAAAATAATTGCTACATATTAGAATGAGTAAATAATTTTGAAAATTGGTGAGATATGCAACTTGCTGACTAGAGAATGTAGGGATACATCATATTGCAGCACGGGTTGCATTGTTTAGCAAATAGCTTTCTTGGCTCCTTATAGGTGTTGGACTACTGGAACCTTTAAGGCTCCAGTGGTTGCTTTCCAATGGTAACATCCTTGAACTTGTGTGTGGCCACAAAGCATGTGATCACCTTGGCTGCAAGCAATTCTCTTAGGCTTAGGATTGATAGTGTTATGATCATTTCTGCCATTCAAATTAAATGTTAATATCGGAATTATCTCTTTCAAAATTTGGGATTATTCTATATAAACCTCTTTTGTAGATCTTTTAATGGACTGTATATATTGACAACATACCAATTACTTAAGATATAAAAATACTTTCTGTTATAAGTATAAAATGGTATAATGAAATTTATAATTGTGACTGTCATAATTTATGTATGCAAGCATTTATTATGAATTATTAGTAAAATATAAAATCTAGGAGAAAAAATAGTAAAAAATCACATATAGTTTGCATTTTCCTCATACACTTTTGTAGGATTTAACAAAACTTAAAATGGCTGTATCCATCAATGCAAGATCATGCAGAACAATTCCAATGCCCTGAAAATGCCCTATGTTCCATCAATTCTATTCCACCCCTCAGAACATGTAGTAACCACTGTTACAATTTTTGAAGAATAAATTTCATATTTACCTGCACTAAAATTGAAGGTTTGACATATTGGTCTGTATTCTTTTATTAGGCATTGCCTATGATTTTGAGACAGTCTTGCCCCTCTAATAGAACATAGCATTACTCCCCAGGATGAGAGTTTAATATTTTCTTGTTTATTGCCTGGGTCTCCACACACTGTGCTAACACACTATGATAAGTTGAACACTTTCATTTTCCATAAAAACCATCCCCTGGTGTGCCCTACCCTGCATACCATCCAACTCCCAATTCCCTACCATAATGTTGTAGCCACGGCCATGGTTAGTAGCAATGCTTTGATGTTTGGACATCAATTGTAACAAAGCACCACACATATGTAAAGTGTTATTAATTGGAGAGCATGAAAAAGTGGAAGGGTTTGTTTTTATGGGAATCCCTTATATTTTCTATGTGACTTTTCTGTATCCTAAAGCTTCTTTGAATATAAGGAAAAAAAAAAAAGACACTGGGGAAATACAGAAGAAATTTTCACTGTATATAAATGATAGCAGATATTACAGTGATGAAAGACATAATGAAAAAATTATTTTATTATTTTATTTTTATTTTTCATTTATCTTTTCATTTTGTTTTATTTTTTAATTTTTTTTGTTTTTTGCATTTTATTTGTTATTTTAAATTAAAATTATTTTATTTTTATACCATTTCTACATGTTTATGTTTTGGCTTTTTTGGTGGGCTGCTTTTGGATTTCAGAAGGGCCACAACTGTGGCAGGGGAGGATAACCGGTGTGGGATGTCAGTGATAGGGCTGTGTATGGAGAGGGGTGCACCTGGGGCATGCCTCTATAGCATATGAATATATTCCAGTGGTTATGGGACATTGATTCAGTGCATGGAGTCACAAACAATAATCAAAAGAATATTGAATTTGCATCCTGTGAAGTCCTACTATATCCTCTATTAAAGCAGCAAAAATCCCCTGAGTATATGGGCAGTGCCTAGTGAAGGAGGACAGACCATTACACCAGGCCCTTGATATCAATGGTTGTACTTATGAATGTTTTCTAGTGGAATTGAAATATAGTCTAGTATTATATATTGCCTATGAGTTACCTCCTAAAAATCTCCTTGTTTTTCAAATGTGGTGTTTCTCTAAGCCAAACTCAGCTTATAAATACATTACTTTCCCCCAGCATGAGATAGGATTCCTGAGGATGAGCATCCCTGGTACCGAAGGATTATTACCAAGCACGTGCTAGTGATTAATCTGGAAAAAGACCTTGGCCAAAAGGGGGAAATGTTAAATACAAATGAGTTTTTATGGCTAAATGATTTCAAAGTGTGTTGAGAGGTTATTCCAGAAGTTTTGCTTATTCATTTCTCAGCAGGATCTCATTGACTGCCACAGTAAACAGTGCCTCAAACAGCATGTCTCCCAAGGGCTCTAGAGACATCTAGATACTATAGGCAGGGCAAACAATCTCAGGAATTTGGCAACCTGTCAATGGGTCTTACTTTGGAATATATGCTCCCCAATGTAAGGGAGTTAGACTCATTTATAATTTCTCTTTATGTGGCTCTTCTGCCCCTTTTATTTGAACTTATAAATAGCACTATACTTGTTAAATATATGTCCTATAGGCTTAAATCTTCTGTCTGTTCATGAGCTGGTTTAGTCCTGAATCTCAGTAGAATTGCAACACCTACTCATCAGTTCATTGGACTCACCCCAGACACCTAAGAAAAGAGTGATGATAGACAATGCCCATCCAAGGAAGCAGAGTGTGTCTACAATTGCAAACCATACAATTCCATCCATCTGCCCCAGGGGATCTCAGCCCTCTCTCAATCAGAGACAGGGTTGGCATCACCATCCCCAAATCCTCAAGAATGAGTAATGAACAAACATATGGGTGGGAAGAAACTATGGACTAAGGTAGACTTATGATTATTCTATCAATGGAATAACTTGTATCATTGATATAAAGGTAGTGGCTGTCAGAGGTTCTGAGGGGAGGGAGAAGGAAGAATAGGTACAACATAGGGTTATTTCTGGGACATTGGAATTGTCTTGCATGACATTGCAATGATGGATGCAGGCCATTTTATATTTTGACAAAACCTAAAAAATGGTGTGCGGGAAAGTTTAAACTATATAGTAAACTCTAGTCCTTGGCTAGTACAATGCTTCAATATGTGTTCATCTTTTTAACAATTGTACCACACTAATGAAAGATGCTGCTAATGTGGGAAAGTGTGGGAGGAAGACGGGTAAGGCATATGGGAATCCCCTATATTTTTTATGTAACTTTTATGTAATCTAAAACTTTCTTTAAAAATAAAAATAATATACTTTAAATTTTTAATAAAAATCATATATAAAATATTAATGAAGAGTTGTTGCTGTGAGTTTGATTTCAGAGACTAA
This sequence comes from Cabassous unicinctus, assembly GCA_029593785.1. Classification (NCBI taxonomy): domain Eukaryota; kingdom Metazoa; phylum Chordata; class Mammalia; order Cingulata; family Chlamyphoridae; genus Cabassous; species Cabassous unicinctus. The sequence goes on along the minus strand of JAQZBX010025177.1, from coordinate 15,291 downwards.
GAATCCCTGACAAGGTGAGTACAGACCAGCTACCACTTTGTTCCCTGAAGGCAACAATGTTAAATTGATCAGGCCATGCCAAAGCAGAGATTTAGGGCAAGGAGATTCCAGGAAAGACTTTAATATCTCTATGTGTGGGCATGAGAGTATCTGAAGGAGCCTTAAATGTTGCAAAAAACCACAGAAAGAACTCTTGAGGGCATCACTGTTGTGGAGTTTTTTTGTTTATGTTTTTGTTTATATCATGTGCTTATTAAACAGTTCAAAAATTAAAAAAACCTTTCTTTACCTATTGTTTCCTCAGAGTTATACTTTCTTCTTACAAACATATTCTTTTACTTACATTGTTCCACAATGACCCCAATGCTGTTTATTTTTAAATTTTATTTTTAAAGATGCTTTAGATTACATAAGTGACACATCAAAAATATAGGGGAATTCCCATATACCCTACACCCTCCCCCTCTGATATTCCCCTGCATTGACATCTTCGATTTGAGTGGTACATTTGTTACAATTGATAAAAACATATTGAAACATTGCTAATAACCATGGTCAATATTTTCATTATAGTTTACACTTTGCACTGCACATTTTTATAGGTTTTGACAAACTGTGTAATAGCCTGTAGCCATCATTCAAATCTCATTCAGGACAATTCCAATGTCCCTAAAATCCCCCCATGTTAGTCCTATTCTTCCCTCTCCTTCTCCTCAGAACCTCTGTTGGTCTGTGCCTTTATATCAATGTTACAAGTTTTTCCATTGTAAGAATAATAATGCTTACTTTAGTCCATAGTTGTATTTCCTTCTTATGTTTGTTCATTCCTCAGTCTTGAAGATTTGGGGATGGTAATGCCCACTCTGTTTCTGATTGACAGAGGGCTTATATCCCATGGGGCAGATGGATGGAACTGTCTTGCTTAAAGGTGTAGATACTCTGTTTTTTTGGGATATGTGTTGTCCATCACCATCCTTTTGTTTGTTGTCCTGGGTGAGTCCAATGAACTGGAGATTGAGTGTTGGCTGCAACACTGCTGAGATTCAAGGCTCAACCGGCATATGAATTGACCAAAGATTTACGTCTCTGGTACTTACATTTAATGGGTATAGTGCTTATTATAGGTCCAAATAAAAGGGGCAGAAAAGCCACGGGTAGGGAAATGATAAATGAGTCAAATTCTGTTACTATATAGAACATATATACTAAGTTAATGTTCACTGACAAGGTGCCTAGTTCCTGAGATTGTCTGCCCTGCTTATAAAGTTTAGTTGTCTCTAGAGCCCTCAGGAGCACCCCTGCTTGAGATAGTTTCCTGTGGCATTCAAAGATATCTTCCTGAGATGTGCATAAGTGAAAACATAAGCAGCACCTCATAAAAGAAAACAGACCAATACATCAACCCCTCAATATTAATCCATGTAACTATGAAACTTATTCTTTAAAAAATAAAACTTAGTGGTTACATGTTCAAAAGAGAAAGGAATAGAAGAATAGAATAGATCAAACATAGGACATTTTAGGGCATTGGAATGGTTCTCCATGATCTTGCATTGAGGGATACAGGCCATTATACATTTTGTCAAATCCTATGAAAGTGTACAGTGCAGAATGCAAAACCATAATATGAATCATTGACCATGGTTAGTAGCAATTCTTCAATATTTGTTCATCAATTGTAACAAATGTACCATATTCATGTAAGATGTTATCAATAAGGGAAAATGTGAGAAGGGGAGGGGGTGGGGTATGGGGGAGACCCCTATATTTTTATATGATTTTTCTGTACCCTAAAGCTTCTTTGAAGCTAAAGTGAAAAAAAAATAAGACACTGAGGAAACATACAGAAGAAATTGTCTCTGCACATAAAAGATAACATTTATGGTGATAAATGGTACAAAAAAAATTTTTATTTTTTAAAATTTTTAAGTTTATTTTCATTTTTTAAATTTTATATGCTTTGCTTTTTATTTTATTTGTTTTATTTTTTAATTATTTTTAATCATTTATTTTTTTGGCTTTGTTTTTGTGTAGGTTTTGGATTGCAGAAAGGTGTCAACTGTGGCAGGGAAAGATTACTGGTGCAGCATGTTGGTGATGGGGGATGTATGCAGAGGGATGTACCTGGGGTATGCTTTTATGGAATAGGAATGTATTCAAATGGTCATGAGATCTTGTCTCAGTGAGTGGAGTCCCACACAATGACTAAAAGAAAATTGAATTCCCATCCTCTAATAGAGTGGCAAGAATCCCTAGAGTACATGTATAGTGCCTAGAGAAGGAACATTACCGCAGGCCCTTGATATTGATGCTTATACTTATGGATCTCATTCTTGTGAAATTGAAATTTAGCTTAGTATTGTATATATGCCTAAGTGTTACTTCCTGAAACCCTCCTTGTTGATCAAATGTGGCCTCATTCTAAGCCGAACTCAGCATATAAACTAATTACCTTCCCCAATGTTTGGGACTTAACTTCTGGGATGAGACTCCCTGGCCTTCAGGGATTATTACCAAGCACCAAATGGTGATGCATTTGGAAAAAGACTTGATCAAAGGTGGAAATATTAAATAGTAATGAGTTTCATCACAAAAAGTTTTCAAACTGAGTAGGGAGGTCATTCCAGAGCTTATGCTTATGCAATATTGTTTTTGAAGTAGAACATTTGTCTTTTCATGCCATCTTGCCTCATTGTGCTCATCGGCCTTTGAGATATTAACCTTGGGATGTAGGGTTTTGTGGATATTTTCCTGCATTTATGCCCAAGTCTGTTAACTCATTTCTTCACAACCATTCTCAAGATTCTATCAGGATTTCAAAATTTTATCTTCATTTCATAGTACTCTTTCAGGGGATACAAAGCACCAATGATTGCTTGAAACTTTAGATTCATAGTTTACTTTGAGCCTGTAAAATCTTTTCCCTTTACATTCTTTGTTGTCAATTTTCAAGATTATTGCATGAGTTTGGTCATTAACTTGGATGACATCATGGCTGTCGGACACTTTATTTCAATTCATGTGAGGTGAGCATATTGTTTCTGTTTAATTTCACCATCTTACACACATTATAGATACATGAATTTCCTTTCATAATTTATGTTCCTATACATCAGTTTATCTTGTTCTCTAAAGGCTATTGATCTTATTTTCATGGCACAAGGACGCTAACTTACCATTGAGTAAAGAGTAATACTAAAACCATATTTGCGAGTTTGTGCTTTCTGAAAGTTTACAAAACCCATAATCTGTGTCAAAGCAAAAGGTTGTTAATCTAATTAGTCTCAACAGATTGTTCAAAATATCTATGGAAATAAGGCATTGATAGAAATTCAGCTTCTCTGGAGTCTGCCATTCCTGGATCCACTGAAAATTGTGAGAAGTATAAGTATCTCAGTGTACTCAAGGAAGAACTTACGAAGCACAAAAGTAAAAGCCAATGTACATTTCTTCATAAAGTTTAGAATAAAAATATTTTTTTTGGAGAAAGGACTCTCTGGGGCCTGTTCAGTGATGATGACTAAAGGGGCAGAGAGATGGGCTTTAACCTTTGAGTGTTTATGAGACATAGTAATGTCTATGAAGACAAACCTTGTGTTTCAGTCCACAGGTAGGTTGTTGTTTTTACCTCGATACATTTTCCTTCATAAGTCTGCATTTTAAGTTTTATATCAAATGGAGGAAATTCTAATTTCACCAAGATATAGTGACTATCTTCAATATTATTATTATGTGTATGATTCTGTATATCCTAATTCTTTCATTGTATCACTTATTTTAAGAAAGTTTGTGTTATCTAATAATTATATATATGAGATACATATATATATATTAGACAAATTTATGTCAGAATTTCCATTTTATATGAAGAAAGACTGGATTTTCTGCATTTTAATTTATAACATTATCTTATATCTTTATACTTTTGACAACAGTGACACTTTAGCAGATTAAAAGACATGGGAAATTTTACCATTATCACAGAATTCCTTCTTATGGATATCTCAAGCTCCCAAGAACTCCAAGTCTTACAAGTCTGCTGTTCTTAGTAATTTTTTGGGAAGCCTTGACTGGGAATCTTATGACTATTACTATTACTGTGATGGAACCACGTCTTCACTTCCCCATGTATTTCTTCATAGGCAATTTATCCTTGTTAGATTTGGTTTATATTTCAGTTACTGTTCTCAAATCAGTTATAAATCATCTGACAAGCAGCAATTTGATTTCTCTCAATGAATGTGCTGCTCAGACTGTCCTGTATACCTTATTTGGTTCCACAGAATTTTTTTCCTTGTGGTGATGTCCTATAACCGCTATGTTGCCATTTGCCCCCCTCTGCACTATGGTGTCACTATGACCTTACATTTGCACACACAAATAACAGGTGGCTCATGGGCCGTTGGGCTGGTCTATTCTGCAAATCACACAGACACCATATTTAGGCTTACCTTCACAGAGTCCAATGTGATCCATCAATATATTTCTGTGACATCTCTCAAGTCATGAGCATCTCATCTCCAGCCATGCATTTTTCTGAGACTGTGACTCATGCTGTAAGTTCTTGCATTGTCTTATTCAGCTTTGTTATCTTATTTGCCTCGTATGTTAACATCTTTTCAACTGTGCTTCAGATGCATTCTGTGGAAGACTGGAACAAAGCCCTATCAACTTGCTCTCCCCAAATAGCTACTTTTATTTTAGTTATCATTTCTGGATTGTTTGACTGTTTGGGCCCCAACACAAATGAATCAACAATCTCTACCTTCCTCAGAGTCATGTTCTACACCATGGTGCCCCCCTTCATAAACCTAAACATCTTTAGCCTAAGGAACAGGGAGATTAAAAGGGCTCTCAGCATAATGTTTAGTAGGTCATTCTAGCTTACTTGAAGGGTTTAATTTTTTAACGGGAAATAATATATTAAAAATGAAGGAAAAATACTGTATGTAAAATAATACCTTACATTAGATAATATAATTTTTTACTAATTTGTGTTTTTTGATAATTGGGGATATTTAAATACATTAATAGTTAACATAGGCAGATACTGTTTCAATAAAATGAATATTTCTTATAGTGAATTTTATTCAAATGCTAAATAGTTAGGATTGAATATTAGATTTGTGGTGTCATCTTAATATCTTCATGCTGATTTAACTGAAGAAAGATCTAGAAAGCAAAATCGTTTGCACTCTTCACTTTGTATTCTGTGGAATATTTGCCATTTTCACATTACATTGCGTGGAAATTTGGACAAAAACTGTTAATTCTGCCTGCAAATATATGCAATAATTTCTAAGTTTTCTCCAAGTAATGAAATTGTAATTTTTCATGTTTATTCCTTGACTAATAATTGATATATATGCTTGAATATTGAACACTTTTTCATGATAGCTAACACATTAACTGTGAAAATAAAATGTGTGTTGTTTCTAGAAATTTACATAGAGAAGTCCTTAAACCTGTAAATATATAAATCCATATTCCTAACTATGTGCAAACTAAAATCTATATCTGGGTTGCCATATTAGAGAGATAGCAGTGTGGAGAAAGAAAGTAATCATATTAGGGAAAGAGCAATCTACTATCTTGTAGACTTTCAAAGAATGAAGACAAAAGCATGTAAAAATCCATTTCATAAAAGACAAAAAATCTGCTAAGATATGATGCAAAAGCTCAGTCTTAATCATTTAGAGTGAATAAAGAAATGTAATTAAACTTTAACTATTCTAATAATTAAATTTGATTTGAGTAAGGCTATAACAATCATGGCTTAATACCCCAACTGGACAAAATCCACAAGCAGTTGTCCTTCATATAAAATTGCTACGTAAAGCTTAAATAATTTTGAATGTGAATATCAGTATGTATTTGACAAATGTTGTTAACTCTAGTAAGTATTATTGTGAAATAAATCTCATTCAGTAATTTTGTTTGTTTGCTTACCTCATAGATCACTGAGTTGCTGTAGTATAACTACTGTTTCCTGTTGTTCTAACTACTGCAGTTCACCTCATACTACCTACCACATCCATCCATTTCCCAATCCATGGCTACCTAAGCTTTTTCAACCCCTGGCATACTAAATGATTTTGTTTAGAACAATGTCTCCATCCCTTTATTATCTTATCAGTAATGCAGAAACAATATGCTTGCACCATATTCTTGATAAAACATAGTAGAGTTTTACATTATTTTTCTTCTTATATTTAGAATATGTTTTTTTCATGAGATTTCATGAGTTTTCATGAGGGGACACCCCTCTGACCCTGCAAGAAAACTTATGAAAAAACGCACTGTAAATATAAGAAGAACAAAAATGGAAAGCTCTACTATTAAATGAATTGAGATTCTAATAATACTTTTATGAGAATTAATTTTTCAATAACTATTTTGTCGATGGTGGGGGTTCTGTCTATATTCCCTTGAATTGAAGATGGTTTTATTAATATATGTTAACATATATTTATTTCTTTTCAATTTAGAGCAAGGGAAACCTTCTCTTATTTTTCCAATCACTTGTTTTATTTGTCTATTTGCCCTTCTTGAGAGAGATAGCATTTATTTTATTACCAGCATATAATTTTGCTAGTATTTTGTGGGTTCAGGGAGTTTATTACACCAATGCAAGTTTACAATGGTATTTCCTTTTTCTTTTAGATCTATAGTTTTACCTTTTAAATTTAGGTTAGTAATCTACCTGCAACCCCCCATTTTAAAACAAGAAAGAAAGGATATGGGTGTATTTTCTCCCTCTTGCTATCACGTGTTCCTTTCACCATCTACCAATATACTTCTGTGTTGTTTGGGAAAACTGTTTATTAAGTTATTAAATTACCTTGAATATAAGCACATATTTCTGAGCACTCTTTTCTGTTCTTTTGACATATTTATTCCTGCATCAGTACTTTACTGTATTGCTTATTAAGTATTTGGTCATATAACTATCAGTTATTTTAATGACACCACTTCAAAAGATGTTATCTGCATTGATCATTATGTATCAACTTAAATTTTATAAAGAGATTGTTGAGTTCTTCAGAAAATTAATGGCACTTTAGACAGTGATTCCCCTTAATGAAATATTATTTTTGAGTTAAAACTTTCATTTATGGCAGTTTGTGTCCAGTCATTGAATACTGAATATGTTTGAAGTGTTGTTTATATTTTTCTACACTCCTTGTATTTTTGTAGTATAACTTTTAGATTAGTTTCCCTAGAATTAATTTGATAGATTTTAGTTTTATTTCTACTTATGTAAATATAAAAATATTTGTATTTGATATACTGTGATCAATGATACTGAAAATATCATTTTAGCAAACATTACTTAATAAATTCAAAAGATGTCTATATAGAAAATAAGATTAGGTTATCAATACAATTGTTATTTATATGTTATGATTATCATTACTATTGCTTTTATTGTCGTTTCTGTTTTTAGGCTAATAGGATAAAGAGCACTTGTCAATAAACAATTTGGATTTATACCTCCAACTTCTCTCAGACTGGTACACCATAACTAGAAACACACCATATAATTAAATTTCATCCAATAACCTGGCATCACCACACAAGCTCTGTTGCAATTATGTGTTTACTTTTGAGGTACTAAGTAATCTTTTGAATCTCTTGAATATCCTCATAGAAACAGCAATGAGCTTGCACAGTCTTCTCATATTTATATATACTTATAGTAGTAACACATTTTAAATATAATACCAGAGTTTATAATGCAATTGAGATTTCAATTATTCTTCCTAAAATAGTGCCAAATTTACTCTGAAAGTAATTGCAAATTTCACATATATGTATCCTTACACCGTTTCATTTCTATTTCCTCCTACTTTAAACCTGTACTAGTTCACTGAATAATTGAGCCTCAGTACAGTGCTAAAAGAAGTCACTATAGTCAATACCATTTGATATTTCAAATCCATAGTGTTATGTTTTTCTTTCTTGCCTTCTAATAAAATATTGGACAGCCACTTTAGATAATAAATTAAAATATTATCTAAAAATCACTTAGCTCCGGAAAGAAAAACATATTGGAATATCAATCATCCCTTCCTCAAATTTGAAATTCCTTTAACCTTGGCCATTTCATTTTCTTATTAATTTTATTCAGTTATTTTTTTGGCTTCATTCTTTAAAGAGTTTTGGGATCACAGGAGGGTTACAATTGTGGCAGGGAGGAACATTGGTGAAGCTTTTCAGTGATGGGGGATGGATCAAAGGAGTTTCATCTGGGACATAAATATAGGGCATATGAAACAGTTCAAGTGTTCATGTGGCATTGTCACAGTGGGTGGAGATCCACACAATAACCAAAAGAATATCCAATTCCCATCCTAGGGAGTTCTGCTACATTCTCTAATGGGACAGCAAGAATCCCCCCGAGTACAAGGGCAGTGAATAATGAAGAAGGATGGGTCATTGATGGGTAATTGATATGGATGACTGTACTTGTGAAACTTTTCTTTTGAAATTGAAACTTAACCTAATGTTTTAAGTTGCCTAAGAGTTACATCCTGAGATCCTCCTTGTTGCTCAAATGTGGCCTCTCTCTAAGCCAACTCAGGAGCATTACCATCCCCGGCATGGGACATGACACCAAAGGCCTCCCTTGCACCAAGGGATTACTACCAAGCACCAATGACCAATGCAACTAGAAAAAGACCTTGAACAAAAGTGGGAAACAGTAAAGACAAATGAGTTTATATGGCTGAAGGACTTCAAAGTAAGTTGGGAGGTCATTCCAGAGGTTACACATACGCACGTCTCAGCAGGATCTCATTGGCTACCACAGTAAATATTAACTCAAATAGTGGGGCTCCTGAGGGCTCTGGAGACATCTGGACACAATAAGCAGGACTGACAACACAGGAGTTTGGTGCCCTCTCTGTGGGCCCTATTTGGAATTTATGCTCCCCAGTGTGACAGAGTTGGACTCAGTTGTGGTTTCCCTACACATGGCTCTTCTACATCTTCTTTTTGAACCTATAGTTAGTACTAGAGTTAACAGGTTTATGTCAAAGAGACTTAAATCTTTAGGCTTTTCATCTGCCAGTTGGGCCCTGAATCTCAACAGAGTTGCAACACCTTCTCTCTAGTCCATTGGACTCAACAAGTACGCCTAAAAAGGAAATGATGATGGGCAATAACCATAGGAAGGAATGACAGTCTGCAACTGCAAGCAAGATGGTCCCATCCATCTGCCTCTTGTTTTCTAAGCCCCCTCTGAATTAGAGGTCAAGTGGGCCACACCATCCCAGAATCCTCAGGATTGGGGAATGAACGATAGATTAGAGAAGACTTATTGTTATTCTTCTTTAGACTTATTGTTATTCTAGTAATGAAAGAAATTTTTTCATTGATATGGAAGCAGTAGCCATCACAGGTTATGAGGGGATGGAGAGGGGAAAAATAGGTATAATATGGTTGTATTTTTTGGACATTGGAATCTTCCTGAATGATATTGCAATGACAGATACAGGCCATTATATACCTTGCCATAACTTACAAAATTGTGGGGAAGAGATTTTAAAATATAATGGAAACTGTAATCCACACTGAGTGGCATTGCTCCAACATGAGTTCTTTAGTTGTAATATGATGAAGAATGTTGTTAATGTGGGAAAGTGTGGGAGGGGTATGAAATGGGTCATATGAGAATCCCCTACATTTTTAATGTATCATTTATGTAATCTAAGTATCTTTAAAAACTGAAAAAAGAAAAAAATATTTATTTCCTATATACTTGGCCATTTAGATTCAGGAAAAGAGGACATGTTTGCCTTCTTTGTTTTTTCTTACTTTAAATTTTCTCTATTTACTGTCCATTTCTAGGGTCCTTTCAGATATGGAAGAGTTTAGAAGAAAACAGCTAAAAAGTGATACAAAAGTTTGCATATGTTTATACATTGGAAATTGAAAAGTGTGTCCTCTGGGTGTGAGTCAATGTACCTTTGAAAATCTGTACACTTGTGGCACACTTTTATTCTTCTTAAGCCAATATATATTTAACAGTGTTTACTTTTTTTTAAAAGCTTTATTGAGATTGATTTAACATACCAGAAATATTTACCATATTGAGTAATCAATTTGATGGTCTTAGTCTACTTATAGAGATTTGCAATGGTCACCACAATTAAAACTAGATCATTTTAACACTTTTTCAAAAGGAACACCATCTCTATTAGGAATCCCTACATTTTTCCCTACTCTCAATTATAGACAACCAATAAGCTACTTTCTGATTCTATAAATTTGCCTTGTCTGAACCTTTTATATAAATGGAATAATACTTCTATGGTTTATTATGACTGGCTTCTTTCACTAAGCCTAATGTTTTAAAGTTTTATCCATGCTGTAGTGTGCATCAATACTTTAATTGTGTTTGCAGAAAAATATTATTACCTTGTATGTGTATGTGAGACTTTATTTTTACATTTTCCAGTTCATGAAAATTACTTTCCCTTTCTGGTGACTATGAATAATTTTCCATATATATTTTCATACAAATATTGATTTGAAATATATTTTTCATTTATATATTTATTCATTAATATTAAAAGGGTTCTAGGTTTACAGCAAAATCAAGTAGTTAGTAGAGATTTCCCAAATACCCCTTCTCAAATGCAATTTTCTCTCTTATTGACATTTTCTATTTGTGTAGTAAGTTTGTTACATTTTATGAAAAAATATTGTAAGATTAACTATTATCTATATTTTATATTAGGGATAACTCTTCACTCTGTTATAGAGTTCTATGACGTTTTTAATTTTATTGTGGCAGCATATTTAAAATACAGAATTTACCATTTTATTCATTTTCAGTTATACAATTCAGTGGTTTTAATTATAATCACAATGCTGTGCCAGTATCAATCACCATCCTTTACCAAAACATTATAATTGCCACAAATGCAAACTCTTTATTAATTAAACATTTACTCCCCAGGCCCATGCCACCCAGATCCTAGTAATTCATATTCTAATTTATGACTTTATGACTTTGCATGATACAATTATACTTTATGTAAGTTCCTGCAATATTTGTACCTTTGTGTTTAGTTTATTTCATTCAATTTGAGGTCTTCAAGATTCATCCATGTTGTAGTAAGTATGAGAATTTTCTTTTTCAGCGAAATGTTATTCCATTTGCGTGTATACTAAATTTTGTTTACCCATTCATCCATTGATGGACATTGCCTTTTGGCAATTGTGAGTAATATCACTATGAACATTGGTGTGCTAAAATCTCTTTGAGTCACTGCTTTCAATTATTTTGTGTATATAACTAGAAGTAGTATTATCAAGTTATATAGTAACTCTATCCTTAACATTCTTAGGAACTGACAAACTATTTGCTACAACAGTGGTGCATTTTACATTCCCATCAACCATATACAAGGGTTTCTAATTTTTCACGTTCTCTACAGTATTTGTTTTATTTTTTTCATAGTGGCTATTCTAGTTGGTGTGAAATGGTATGTTATTGTGGTTTTGATATGGATTTCTATAAAGGCTGATGATGGTGAGCATCTATTCAAATGTTTATTGGCTATTTGTATATTTTTTGGAAGAAATGCCTATTTGTATATTTTCTATATTTTTTAAATTGGGTTGTTTATCTTTCTGTTGTTGAGGTGCATGCGATCTTTGTATATTCTGGCTAAACACTTATCAGATATATGGTTTCAAATATTTTCTCCTATTGTTTATGTTGTCATTTTACTTTCTTAAAAGAATCTTTTGATGCATATATTTTTTTTTGAATTTTAATGAAATTCAATTTTAATGAAGTCTTTTTTACTTATTGTGTTTTTGTTTTTGTTTAATCACTCAAAGTTTTGGTGTAAAGGCTAAGAAAGAATTTCCTAACCCAAGATCTGGAAGATATTTCCCCGTGTTTTCTTCTTAAATTTAGTTCTTTGTACCATTTTGTGTTAGTTTTTGTATATTGGGAAGTTTAAGGCCACTATCATTCTTTTCCATATGGATATCCAATTTTACCAATACCATTTGTTGAAGAGACTATTCTTTTCTCATTGAGTAGACTCAAAACACTTGGTAAAAATCAGTTGGCCATAGATATGAGCATTTATTTCTGAAGTGTCATTTGAATCCATTGATCTATATGTCTGTACATGTGCCAATAATATGATTTGATTACTGTAGCTTTGTAATAAGTGTTAAAATTGGAAATTGTGAGTCATCCAACTTAGCCTTTTTCAGGATGTTCTTGGCTATTTGGGTCCATTTAATGTTCCATATGAATTTGATGATAGACTTTTCCACTAATACAAAAAAGGCTGTTGGAATTTTGTTTAGGATTGCATTGTATATGTTAATTGTTCTGAGTAGAAGAGATATCTTAATATTTACTCTTCCATTCTATGAATACAAAATATCCCTCCATTTAGGTAGGTCTTTAATTTCTTTCAGCAATATTTGGTAGTCTTCTGCTTGTAAATGCTTTACATAATTGTTTAAACTCATATATTTTATTATTTTAGCTGCTAATGAAAGTTTAATTCTTCTCTTGATTTTGCCTTCTGATTGCTGATTACTAATGAATAGAAACTCAGTTGATTTTTCATGTTGATCTTGTACCCAGCTACCTTAATGAATTTATTTATCTATATATATTTTTTATTTTTAGGATTTTCTACATATAAGATCTTGCCATCTGTAAAGAGAGAAAATTTTAGTTCTTCCTTTCCAATTTGGATTAATTTTTTATCTGTTTTCTTGCCTATTTTCTTTGGTTAGATAGCCCAGCACAATGTTGAATGAAAGAAGTAACAGTTAGCATCCTTGTCTTCATCTTATGGGGGATGCTTTCAGTTTTTCACTATCGAGAATGATATTAACTGTTGGTATTTCATATATGCCCATTACCATGCTGAGGAAGTTTACTTCTATTCCTCATATTCTAAATGTTTTTATTAAGAACAAGTGCTGGATTTTTTTCAAAAACCTTTTCTGCATCAATTGAAATGATTATGTTTAATTTTTTATCTCTCTCTTCATGTCATTGGTGTCATGTAAGACATTAGTTGATTGTTTTAGGTTAGATAACTATTAAATTTTCAGGATAAATAACATTGAAAAATAAGAAATGGAATTTAGCACTAAGAGATGGTTGCATATCATTACCTTTTAAATTACATAAAATTCTTTCCTTTGTATCCTAGGAACAGGGAAAGAAACAAGTTACTTTCAAGTATTCAGTCATCCTACATCATCATATTGATTAATAATTTGGAGTTTTCTAATTCTCTCTCTGTTATAGAGTTCTGGCTTAATTACATTGTCTATGTAGAAGATACATTATATAATTTCAATATTTTTAATTTTATTGAGATTTGGTTTGTGACCTAACACATTATCTCTCCTGGAGAATGGCCCATGTGCAATAGAAAAATATATATACATCTTCTACTGCTGAGTGAAGGCTTTTGTATTTTTCTGTTAGTCTATTTGTTTTAGAGTATTGTAGAAGTTTTATGTTACCTTTATGATCTTCTGTATAGATGTATGTACATTTTTAAAGTACTGTATTGAAGTGTCTTGCTAGTAATGTAGAACTATCTATTTCTCCTTAAGAATCTGTCAAAATATGCTCATATATTTGGAGGATTTGTTGTTAGTTCCATATATATTTATAGTTATCATGTCCTCTTTTTGACTTGTCTCTTGTATCAATATATAAGTTTTTTCTACATCCCTTGTGACAGTTTTTGACTTAAAATGCTTTCCTCTTATATTAGTATACTACATTAATTATTTTAGTTACTATTTGTATGGATAACTCTCCTACTTCCACTTTCAACCTACTTTTTTCTATATTGCCATTGTGTTTTCTATTTCTAAAATTTGTTTCTAACTGAACCTGAAAGTTAAACACAAATTAATCACATCCTTATAGATAGGTTTGGAATATTCCCTACAAAATGCAATGAGGCAACACTTTGAGGGACTTTAAAGAATTTCTCCTATTTTTAAGGGTTTAGCTTGTGTGGTGGTTAACTGTATGTCTCATAGTGGCTATACTATTGTGTCCAATGTCTTGGTCACATTTGTTTCATCTAAATATTCCTGGGAAGGTGTTTGTTGATTTATTAACATCTACAGTCAGTTAATTTTCAGTAAAAATTACTACTGCAATGATGCATATGATACTTTTCCAATAGTTGAATGTCTTAAGAGTAAAAATTAGCTTTTCTTCATAAAGAAGAAATTCTGCCTCTACTACAACATCAATGATGGGCTAAGTTTCCAACCTATTGACATCTCATGAAAATATACTCAAGACTGCAAAAACAATGTTGAATCTCCAGCATGCAGTCCTGCCCTAAGGATTTTGGTCTTGCAAACCCTCCACAGTTATACGAGCCAATTTCTTAAAATAGATCCCTTTATATACATTTTGTTTCTTTGGAGGGCCATAATGGTGACAGATATGAGTATTTAGACTGGGTATAAAGGAACAAATTCTTACAGATTAATTTTCTGAAGTGTTTCTGGGATTCTGTAATTGATTAGTTAATCTGATTGGACTTAAACACACTAATGACTCTATTTACAGAGATAAAGTCAGCATTGATATTCCTTGTCTTGATAAGGCAATAAAGCTAAGAAAATATCACCATTGAATATAGCTAATAAAAAACTAATAAGAGACAAGGAGCTGGGTGACTAGTATTTCATAAGTGAGAATATTTTTCAAGCTATCAAATATAATGAGACAGTCTGTTGCTCATAATTGCTATGGTGAAAATGAAGAAAGAAAATGATTTTAAGAATTCAAATTCCCAGCTAGTGCTGCATATAACCTGAAAATTTCTCTGTGTGACTTGAAAAAAAACTTATATCTTATAGCTGGAGAGCTAAAATTTCTGAAATCAAATCCAGAATTTAACTCTATGGGTGGCTGAATTATAACACATTGAATACTCAAATATGAAGGGTGTCTGCTATTAAAATATGGGCTTTGACTGGGAAGAAATGGTGCCCTCAAAATGGTCATGGTATATAAAGAAGATCCTGGTGAAGATGGGGATCTTGCAATCCTATACTCTGCTGTCTTTTTTTTTTTTTTGCCAGTAGATGAAGTCTTTCCATGTCTGCCTCAGGATAGTAACCTTGTTTTTCCTGAGAAACCTCAAATAGTCTATCGTGGTTTTTTTTTCAGTTTTGCAAAAATTCCTTTTTTATGTGTGTGGATAACAAAATATTTCTTTTACATTTGTAAAATTAAATATTGTAGAGCAGCATATA